>ML779572.1:699121-735925 GCA_009831015.1 Picea engelmannii
CAGAAGCCCTCATCGCATATTGAAAGACATGACACCAGAAGAAGCATTCTCAGGTAAGAAACCTAACGTAGAAAACTTAAGAATATTTGGATGTCAAGTTTATTCTCATATTCTCAAAGATAAAAGAAATAAACTAGAACCCTTAGGAAAGAAAGGGATATTCGTGGGATATAGTGATTCATCCAAAGCCTACATAATATATATTCTAGATCAACACAAGATAGAAGTAAGCAGAGACGTAACATTCAATGAAAGAATGGCCTTCAGAAAATCTATTGAAGAAACTATAGAAGAAGAAGAAATTGAAGAACTAAATGAAGAAAACACAGAAGGTGAAAATGACGAAAAGGATCAACCTGATCATCCTATGGAGATATGTGAGAACGCTGATCCAGATAATATACCAAAGAACAAGAAACGACCATCTTGGCTTGAAGCCACCTTACAAGACACATAAAGAATCAAGGTTCTAGAAGGAACATCCAGGAAGACTAAAAGACCGAAAAGACTCTCAAGTTATGCAGCATACATGAAAAAGCTTCTAGATGAGGAAACTACTACATTTGAAGAAGTAGTTAAAAGGGAACAATGGAAAGAAGCTATGGTGGAAGAACATCAGTCCATTATGAGAAATGAAGTATGGGAAATTATACCCAGACCAAAAGAGAAATCAGTTGTAACTTCAAAATGGGTATACAAGATCAAACATGCAACAGACGAAAGCGTGGATAAATATAAGGCAAGATTCGTGGCCAGAGGGTTCTCCCAGAAGGAGGGAGAAGACTATGACAAAAACTTTGCTCCGGTGGCAAGGTATACTTCCATCAGAACTATCATATCTCTTGCCGCTTCCATGGGATGGAATCTACACCAGATGGATGTAATGACAACCTTTCTCAACGGAGCCATCGAAGAAGAAATATATATTGAACAACCTCAAGGATTCAAGGTACACTCCAGAGACACTCATGTTTGCAGAATGAAGAAAGCTCTATATGGACTCAAGCAAGCTCCAAGGGCTTGGTATGCCAGGATGGAGAATTATCTAACCAGACTTGGTTTTTCCAAGAGTCATGCAGATCCAAACCTTTACTACAAAGTCGTGAACAATGCACCTATAATTCTACTGTTATATGTTGATGATCTATTCATAACAGGTGAATAATCTCTAATCATTCAGTGCAAGAAGGATTTAGCCTATGAATTTGATATGAAAGATCTAGGTCTCATGCACTATTACTTGGGACTAGAAGTATGGCAGAAGCATGGTGAAGTATTCCTTGGACAAGGAAAATATGTAATAAAGATCCTTCAGAAGTTTGGAATGATGGACTGTAAGTCCACAGACACTCCTATGAATGCGGATATAAGAAAAATGAAAGTCCTAGATTCCGATCCAGTAGATCCATCTCTATATCGACAACTAATTGGATCATTGATGTATTTGGTAAATACTCGACCATATATTTACTTTGCTGTAAATACATTAAGTCAGTTCCAGGTGGAACCAAGACAAGAGCATTGGATAACTGCAAAGCATGTCTTAAGATATATTCGTGGGACAATAAACTATGGCTTAAAATATACCGCATCCAGTGATATCCAACTTCATGGATTCACAGACTCTGATTGGGTAGGAAGTGCAGAAGACAAAAAGAGTACTTCAGGTACGTGTTTAAGCTTGGGCTACACTATGATATCTTGGAGCATAAGGAAGCAGAAGTCTGTCGCACTTAGTACAACAAAGGCAAAGTATATGGCAGCTTGTGAAGCATGCACATAAGTAGTATGGCTAAGGAAGTTAATATCCGATTTATTTGATCAGACTCCAGAATCGACCACAATATATTGTGATAATCAGAGTTGTATAAGATTATCCGAGCATCCAGTGTTTCATGAAAGGTCAAAGCACATTGATATCAAATACTAATTTATCCGAGATAAACTCCAGGAAGGAGAGGTAAATCTCGAGTATATCCCCACTGATGAGCAGACAACATATATCATGACAAAGCCTCTTTCCAGAATCAAGTTTGCATATTTCCGAGAGAAGATGGGGATTGTGGAAATAACTCCCTTAGCTGAAAGGGAAGACTCTCCAGGATAGAGAAGGTACACAAACATGTTTATTTCTGTGATTAAAATAACTCTCCAGTTAGGAGGGAGTATTGAAAATGCTATTTACTTTTGTAAGAGTCCAGATTGGACAGATGCTTTCCTGTTCGGAAAGTGGATTGAGATTTCTGATGGACAGTGGCTTCCCATTATAGTTAACATGGGAGGCTGTCTGATTGCTGATGTATCATAGACAATGACTTCCCATTATGGGGAGTGGTCTAGGACAATCATTCTTCTTGGCAATCACTCTGAGTAGTGGTCAAGTAGAATGGTCCGCCTCGCCGGGCAGCCATTCTTTCGAAGTTCACAATTGTGAGCAGTTTCGAAGAATCGTCCGTTTTGGAGGTTGATGCAGGACATACATTCCTCGAGGGTAAACTCATTCTTTCCAGGTTCCACTTGTTTAGTGTTGGAGGAATGGCCCAGGGTGGGGAATGGTCCTGATAATTACTCCTCGAGGGCAGACTCATTCGCTCCAGGTTACACCTTGTTTGGTGTCGGAGGAATGGCCCAGGGTGGGGAGTAGTCTAGGCTCAACAATCAGGGACAATTATTCCTCGAGGGCAGACTCATTCTCTCCAGGTTACACTTTTTTTAGTGTCAGAAGAATGGCCCAGGGTGGGGAATAGTCCAGGACAGTCATTCCTTAGGGAAGACTCATTCCCTCCAGGTTACACTTTGTTTAGTGTCAGAGGAATGGCCTAGGGTAAGGAATGGTCCAAGAATTTCTCGAGGGAAGAATCATTCTCTCCAGGTTACACTTTGTTTAGTGTCAAAAGAATGGCCCAGGGAGGGAAATGGTCCAGGTTCAGAAATCAGAAACAATCCTTCTTCCTTGGTTGAGAAGAATGGGGTAGATAGCCCAGTGTTGATATTCTATATTAAGGGCAGACATTCTTTCAGACGTCACAGATGTGAGTGAAAGATTGGCCCAGATGATTATTGTTGATACTCTATACTGAGGGAAAACATTCTTTCAGATCTCATAGACATGAGTGAAAGACTGGCCCAGATGATTTAGTTTTATCATAACCTTGTTTCTATGCAGATGAAGACTACTGTGGTGGAAAACATTCTTTCAGATCTCACAGATGTGAGTGAAATATTGGCCCAGATGATGCAGTTTTTATCATAACATTGTTTCTATGCAGGTTGCTATTTGTTATGAAGGACAGTTTGCGATTGTGTTTCACAAAGTCTGAGTAGTTGTGTACTACTGGAATAGACACAGGTGTGTTCTATAAATTGATATTGTACCAGTTGTCATAGGAGATTATCCAGTCAGATAATAATGACAGGTGCTCATGGTGCTACCAGTTGGATGGTCTGTTGTGCTCAAGACCATACCTCCCTAGCTAGGAGGGAGTGTTAATATTATGGTAGCTTCGAGAGGTATGAACCTCTATTATGACCTATGACGAGACTAGAATCCTCCGGAAGGAAGCAAAGAATTGAAGGAAACCCTAGACAAGTTGTCGGTTGAACAAATATATTTATATTGAATTTATTGATGCCCAGAAGGCTAGGTCGGCCCAGTTAGACTGGCCAGGTCGGCCCCAGTTAGACTGGCCAGTCCACTATAAATACAGGGCGCCAGTTTCATTATTTGTCAACTCAGTAGTTGCAGTGAGAGCAATATCTACGCAGGCAGTTGCAGGCAACAACAGTTTGGTGTGCAGGTTTTCTGGGAGAGATGGAAAGTGGTGCGCTAGCTTCTGGTTGGGATCATCTGTTTAGTTTAGTTCCTATTCTTTTGCTTGGTGCATTTAGCCTCTCTTGGCTATAGGTTGCAGCCATAATTCTCTTCTCGGTCAAGGTCAAGGTGCTCGGAGGGTGGCTTAAGGCCTGTGGTTGGGTGACGAGGGTATCGTCAATGGTTAAACGAGCACAATCCTCTATATTCTAACACAAACATCAGCACTCTTGCCTTTCTATGTTAAAACTCCATCTTGTTTTGAGTAAGTTATGTGTCTTTTTACAAATTGGTTGTCTTGAGTATTATATGGAATAGTCCTTTTAACGAGGTTATCGTACTTGGTAAATCAACTAGTTTGATTCAAGAGTCTCGCAAATGGGCTGACTTGTAGAGACTGGTGTTCAAAAATTGGCTGACTTGACCAAGACTCATTGGTCAAAAATTGGCTGACTCATCAATATTTTGGTATATAAGATAAGATAATTTAATTAATGTCCAACAAATGACCACTAAAGTAGGTCAATGGGATTGCCAAATACAATGATGTCAATACAAAGTGGGTCTTAGTAGGTCATCTAAGCGCAATAAGGCACAAAAACAAAAGAATGTTTTTGGAGTTGAGAGATGGCCTAGATGTTAGACTTTTGTTTACGCATTGACATTGGATTCATGCCCTTAGGATTTCTCTTGGTTAGTTCCCATTGGTTTCTCATAGTCTTTGGGTTGACATTGATCACCACATCCTATGGTTGGATAGGTTTTGTTAGTTATGCCACTTAAAGGGGATCAAGACAGAGGTGTAACTCATTTTCTGATGGATCCTCTTCGATATAAGAGGGAGATATTATTGCCTATATTGGGAATTGAGGAGCTGCCTCTCCACTTTCTTTCACTACCTCGACTAGAGGTGCCTCACTCTTTTCATGGGAGAGGTTCTAGGACATAGATTGCAGTCCCTATGTTCCCTTACCCTTCTTGAGACTTTTAGGAGGATCACCTCCTTCCAGGCTGTCTTGTTAGATTGTGGCAGAAAACGACATTCAAAGTTCCATGCCACCCTTGATTCTGGATCAATGAGATGTCAGGTTCCTTTTGACACCCCCACCTCGCTTCCCCATCCCCCCCAGTGGGTCAATGTACCTCCCAAAGAACATTGAGGCATGGGCACTTCAGGGTTCAAGACAAAGACCACTAGTTTGATAGACGGATCAGCTTTTCCTCGGGATGGAGTACTGCCTATCCTCTAGGTTTGGTCGAGTAGCCAATGTTCTATTCAGAGCTTCTTCTTCCTCATGCCCATGTACTCCCCTCAAAGATCATGCAGCCATGCTTCCTCTGCCCTGAATACTTTCCAAAGGACATTATCCAACAGTGCATTGGCCCCTTCATAGTGATTGATGACTCCAATGAAGAGCTTGCTTCTCACTCCCCTCACTTGGCATTGACAGCTAGCTCCAGCATACCTTGACATCCTTTCGTTTGTTGTTGTACTGCACATGCTTTCAGTTTTTAGCATTTATCATGTGCTTGCACCTTTCCTTATAGCTTCTTTTTAGCTAGATTTTTAGATCTTATCCTTGTGTGTGTTTGATAGAGTTGCCATAGGAGTTGCTTTTGCACTCCCACTATGTAACTATAGTGGATGTTTTTAGTTCCATTGACCTACTACACCATTGTAGTCATTTGTTGGCATTAATAGAATTATCTTATCTCATCTTTTCTTTCGAGCATCTCAGTGGAGTTTCCCTTCTCTCATCTCTATAAAATTATCTTATAGGACTTTGATTGCCTAATTTGATTTGTTCACTCTTTTTCTTCTAGTTTTGGAATCAAGTGGCCTTGGAGGTGACTTGTATAGTTTGACTGACCTTGGACTAATTTGCCTGTCAAACTGTTTGTGTTCCAAATACTTTCTGAATCCTGATGAGTTTCTATGCAGAGAACAGGCTAAAATAATTCTATCTTGACCAACTTTTCACAAAGAATCCACTGTTGAGGTATCTTCTGTGTTTTTTCTGTAAGTATGATGCTAGTTTTGTTATCTTTTGTCATCACTTTTGGTTCAGATGTTTTAGTTTGACCTTTTTTATACTAATTTTCCCTTGTCAAATTGTGTGTTCTACACATGTTTGTTTGAGTTTCTATGCATGGAACAGGCTAAAATAATTTTATCTTGACCAACTTTTCACGAAGAACCCACTATTGTGGTATCTTCTGTGTTTGTACTGTAGGTATGATGCCAGATTTGCTTCCTTTTGTCATCACTTCTAGTTTAGGTTTTGATGCTGGATTTGCTTTATTTTGTCATCATTCTTGCTTCAGGTTTGATATGGTTTTGAAGGGTCCTAGGTTGTGCCAGCGTCCATTTTTTATGGTAAGTGTCCCCAAGTACAGCTATAGAAGATGTGTTTGCTTCATGTTGTACATGGCTTCTTATAGTTAGTAACTTCTCATTGATGAATATTGCTGGAAATGAAACCCCTTTCCTAGAACCAAATGATTTTTTGAGTATGGTCGATAGTGGAAACCCTAAATCTGGAATACATTCTTTGAATTCTAAGTGTTCAATAAGAAATTGTTCTTGGTACATAGTTATGATCCATTAGGCACTACAAATTATTTTGCATTTATGTACCTGATGCAATTAACCTTTGTTATGTTTCGTTTTCATCATGAATATGATTAAATTTTGGTGAGCATAATCAGTAGGGGTTTTGATACTTTCCCGTGGAATGCAAATGTCTCATTATATTTTTGGGGCTAAAATTTCATTTATTTTATGTTGTGTTTTTCTATTTTGTGTGTTATTCCCAAGTCATGGTGCCAGAGTTTCTCAAGTCACTGAGTCACTCCTGAATGATGTGGTCTTGCGTAATCATTCCTGAGTTTGAGTTGGAGTCTGACAAACTTCCTTGTACAATTATGTTGATACATGAAAATAATTATTGATATGCTATAAATCAATTCTTTATTACAGATTTTTTGTATTTTAAAGAAAAGTGGAAATTTTCTTGTTGTACCCAAAAAACATCTTTAGAAAATGGGTGAAAAATACGTCTTCTCTAAAATAACGTACACTAACAGGATTGGCAAGTAGGAATGGAGGCAGATTTAATATACAGCAGCATGCAAGAATATGCTCGAAATGGTTGCAGTTTATTATGGGCCTCAGGAGAGAGCTTAACTGTTAATGTAGTTGCACTGAATTTTAAGTTTTTCTAAATATAATATTGAGATATGCATGCACAAATATCATACAAAAATTAAGCAAAATACAATCTGACAAATGGAACTAATTTCTACAGCCTATGTTTTGGATTATGAAGAGGCTTGCACATGTGGTATGCATAGAATTCTGATTTATTTTTTGGGAAGGGCCTGACTGATATTTTCTGTTCTTTGCAGATTGCAGGTATAGCAGAAAAGTTTTGCCGATGGGATTGTATCATGAAAGGCAACAAGAAAATAATGCACAGAATTTTGTTCCCTTCACTTTCAAATATTTTTTGTTATGTTTTGGACAAATAAGCTGTACATGTATATATTTCAATCTATTTTAATCTGTCGGGGAGTTTAGTGGAGGAAGTAGAAGAGAATGTTAATTGTATCACACGGCAGAAATATTTTTGCGATACTGGGGTGTATGTCTTTCAAGGTTTTGTAAAAGATGTAGGTTGTCTTAGCTAACTTCGTTCTGGCAACAATAATTGCCAACTATTGATTATCTTGCAGTTTCTTGTGAAAAGGTCGGGGTTCATTTTTTCCTGGAGAAGTATCAGTGTGGTTTTATCCATCGAATATTCAGTCTTTGAAAGATGAAGTCAATGTATTATTCAAAAAATGCAAATCCATTATTTTTTGAAGATGATAAAAACATGTCAGGATCTTATATTTTCTCTTTTTTAGTCATCAAATTTTATTCAAGACTATCCTATAATGCACCTCTTATATGGTAAGAGGTAAGAATTATGCTGCGAGTTTATAGTTTGTTGTTTCGATCTGGACCATTTCTTGTTTTTGGTGGTTGACTGATATTTCTAGGTATAAACTAGTTTTTATGTTACTTGGGGAAGGTGATGCTGAGATGAATGTTAGATGTATATCAGACATGCCATAAAGCTGATTCTGACTTGTCATTGTCAATTATTGAATAATAATGTTTATTCAAGGTGGGGCTATATTAGCATATTATGTTGCTAGTGGGTTTATTCTTCAGCATCCTTGTACTTGAATAATGGCCTACATCATCTTAGCTTGATCAGTGGCAATGGGGCGTATTTCTCCATAATCCATAAAGCACATTTCTCTAGTTTTTTTAATATGCAGCATAAGTAAATAAAGACATGTCTAGCTTCGAGACGTGCAGTCAGTTGTTTAGTTATTGCAGTTTGTTGTTTATTTATTTTTCTTTAGTGGTTATAGTTGACTCCATAAAAAATAAACTCAGATGGATTTTGTAAACTCTATTTAAGGTTTTTGTTGGAGAAATAAAGATAAGCAATCTGTTCCAGTTATTTCCAGTCTTCTTTCTGTTTCCTAAGTGATTTTCTCAATGAGGTGAGTTGTGCGCCTCATCAATTGGTGTCAGAGCAAGCGATTTAGGTCATTCTATTTACCTGAATCTGGTCAATTGGCTCATATGCCCACCCTGTTTCCTTGGCATATGTTCTAGTTTCTTTGCTCAATGCCCACCTAGAACCATTTGTTCTGCAACACTTTGGTTCTTGGAGCTCTGCTCTCCCACCCAGAGATTATTTGCTGCCTTGCTCTTGTTTCTCAGAGGTTCACCCTCCCACCCAGCTCTCATTTTTGTGATCCTGTTGGTTTCTTGGAGATCTCTCCCACCTAGCTCCAACTTTGGTGTGCTCCCTATTGTTTTTACCCTCTCTTGTGCTAGCATGATTTGCTTTTGTGACCAGTTTCCTTCTGTCCATCACAATGCCTCCACGAAGAGACCCTGCGTCTGAAGAATCAGAGATTAAAAACACTAGTTTGGTGCAGGAGATTGCCCATGCCTCGAAGGAGATTATGAGATTACAACCCCAACTTTCCTCCTCTCCTTTCCAGTTTGGTAGGATATTCGCTTTTATTTGCCCAAGTATGGAGGGCAAATGCGCGGTGAACCACAGGATTCTTGGATTCGCAGTGTCACTGCATATTTTAAGACACATCTAGATCTGTTTGATACAACCAGATTGTAGATAGCTGGGTTACAACTGGAAGGTGTGGCCTAGTCCTGGTGGGAGACCTAATCCGAAGCTTCAGAGATATCCATCTAGATCAGTGCAGCAGTCCCACCTTTGGGCAGATTAAGATGTGGGATGACTTCTGATAGGCACTTCGTTGACAATTTTATCCTCCAGGGTATTTACAGAACCTGATGTGCAGATGGTTACAACTTCGCCAAGTTCCAGGATAGTCAGTTTAACAATACATTGACCTCTTCATCATGCTTAGAATCTGGCTTCACATTTGTGAATCCAAAGAGGTACTCATCTTAAAATTTAATTCTGGATCGTTAATAATTTTTTACAATGAAGTTGACTTTTTTGAGAGCTAGACCCTAGACTGTGCCTTCTTATGAGCTCTAGCCATTGAATGAAAACCAGAGCAGCGCCCTCATTTCTCTACATCTGGTTTCATTCCCTCACATCTGATTCCCACACCACTTCCAGCTTTGCTACACTTGTTGTTGGTTCACCATCCTCCCCACGCCCTGGACATTGGTGCCATTACCATAAGACTCAGAGCCACTCTTTTTCCAATTGTAGAGTTCTACAATAGCAAAACACCACTAAGACAGTCCTCTGTTGATCATTTAGACCAGTCTTCCTACACTGTTCCTACTCTGGATTTTAAGGTCATTTCTCTCCCTAAACCCACCTCTCCCAATCCCAATTTGTTGCTCATGATTCCACTCGCTACATTGATCTCCTCTTTACACACCACTGCCAAATCGAAGGTCCAATAGCCATGATGATTCTTGACAATGGTAGTGAGAAGAAGTCTCCCAGGACTTCGTTTACCGTTGTCAGCTTCCCACCACTAATCATCCCTCTCCTTATTAGCTTGGCCGGGTTTAGTAGGTAGGGCCATGTTTATGGGTGACTAAATGCTGTGCCATAACATTTGTCACAGCATTGAGATCTTTTATTGGTCTTTTATGTTTCTCCACTCTATTGTTTTGATTTGCTCTTGGGTACTTTCTATCAACATCAACATGGGACTTATATGTTGTCCGACGTAATATATATCAACTTCACAAGGATGACAAGATTTATGAATTGAAATCTGGTACGATTGCGCACCCCCCCATCTTTGGTAATGATGCTATCCAACAAGTGAGTTTGTATAAGTGCATTTCACTATGTGCGGTTTGTCCTCTTATTGTGAGAAAGGTGACAAAATAATATTTGAAGAAGTCGAGCTCCATCTTGAGGATGTAGGTGCCTTATCCTTGGAAGAAAAGCATAGAATAGCAGGGGTGGTAAGGGATTACCTCCTGGGATATACGCTCACTCCATTTTGATCTGGTCCTGACCATTCCAAATCATGTTGAATGAAACGATCGATCCAGGCCTTTCAGTTCAGTCTTTGCCTTCAGGTATGGTTGGGCCTTTCACTTCCAGGGCGTGAAGAGACAAAGATAGATCTGTGCAGTTCTTTCGAGCCTATGCCTTGAGCTATGCAACCCTTCATTTTAGAAATTTATGATGTCTTTGACCCTCCCCTAGTGCTATTCCCACGTGAATTGGAACGTTGAATCCAATCGTTCCTTGAATCTGGTGACATTTGACTTAACCACCAGCCACTAGCAGATAAGCGTTTTGACTTTGCACATTTTTCTTGCCCTAATGGTACAAGTAACAACACTTAATACCTTGCTTAGGCTTTGAGCAATGTTGGATAATCATTCTTGGATTTAGATGAGGAAATTATATGAAAATTTGGCACCCACTCTAGAGACACTGGGCGAGTCAAATGATTCAGTTTTGTAAGGCAGGTTTATTTTAATTTGTTCTCATATTTCCTTTTCTGTTTTTAATTTCTATGAATATTGTTCATGTTCTACAATTTTTGCTAGTTAAGTACATTACAAGTGGTATCAAAGCTCTTTCTTGAACTAACATGCACTTGAACTCCAGAATTTTTTTCAAGGCTAGAGACAAGTTCATGTCTTTAAATAAACACAAAGATATGTTGTTTGGCAGACAAATCTACGGTTGGAGAATATTACACAGAAAATACAAGTGGCATCATTTGGTTGGTGATCATTGTAATATTTGTTGGTACCCCTTTAAGTAGCACTGCATCAAATGTTACATATATATGGTTTTGTTTTCCATGTACCCTTCAGTATATTGGAAGCCCCCTAGGTGTACTTGAAGCCAACCTTACATGAACTTTTCAACTGGATTGTTGTTATAGTACGTAAAGAACAACACTCAAGGAGATCACTCTCTAGTACTTGGGAATTAGTTGGTATGGCTAAGGTTATGGTAAAATCTCCTTAGTGTCTTAACATATTGGACCAAGTAGTACTACTGGAAATCCACATGTATATCAGAAAACTATCGTTCCTGGCACTACTTTGTCCATGGGACCCAACAGACTCTAGCCTTTGTAGTGCATGCCATGAAATTCTACGTAAAGTGGACTATCAAGAATTTGGGGATTTTGTTAGCACAATGATACTCAATCGGGAGCAATACTCCTACATGAGTAGGACTCGGTAAAAAAGGGCCTGGGTCTTGATAGCACCCTTGCGAGATAACTATCTTAAAAGATTCCTTGTGCATCATTGATCGTCGTGGTACCATTCTAATGTAACCATTTTTAAATATACTCAACCATATAATTGTTGGCGATTTGTCTCAAAACACTCCTTGCGAGGCATTGATTGCATTGGAACAACTTTCTTGTAACTTCTTTAGTGGACTCGAGACTACACGATTTAAACCAGGTCCTCACAGATGGAAGGTCATGTTGCATCACTAAAAAACTTGGTCAAAGATATCAATCAACAACTAGTAGAACAAAAAGACCAACTCCATGGCCTCAACCTTATTGTGAATAAGGTTTTGGAGTCTCTCCTCAAACTAGAAGGGAAGTTGGAGCATCAAGTCTATCCCTCCCAAGAAGAAACCTCATCAGATGGGGTGACTCACACTAGAACACCTTTTCTGGATAACAATACATGGTATTGCTTACTTAAGGTGGATATGGATGGGTTTGATGGCATTGATCCCATGGGTTGGGTTACCTAGATGGAACACCATTTTTGCCTTGATGGAATCATTGATGACATGATGAAACTTTAGGTGGGGGTATTATACTTGGATCATGAATGATGACAATGGTGGCAATGACGTAAGAAATCCTATGGAGGCTATATTCTCTGGAGCTAGTTTATGAAAACCATTCATGCTTGTTTTGAAATAGACTTCATTGTTTGCGTAGGTTGACCAAATTGTGCTAAACTGGCATAGTTGAGGACTTTATCGCAAGTTTTGAACAATTGGCAATCCACACAGAAGATCGCATTGTTTTTTCTTAAGAATGCTTCATTAGTGGTGTCAAAGAGGAAACTAGAGCACAAGTCATGATGCCTAGTTACATGGTTGGAGGCCTCTCAATTTGAAGCACAAGTGGTGGTAAGTGCCTAGGTCAAAATACACTCTTTTCTTTCTTTCCCTTTCCCTTCTATGTTATCCGCTACCACCTTCCCCGCATCTCAATGCTTAAGGGTCCACAAGTTATGTCAGGAAGAAATCATTGAGTGCCAATTCCTTAGTCTCTGCTTTAATTGTGATGAGAAGTTTTTCAAAGCGAATAAATGTAATGAACAAAAATGCTTTCAAATGGATGTGTCTGAACATAATTGCCACGAGGGAATTTTCGAGGAAATATCTCTCGAGATGGAAGTTGACGACATAACACCTCCTTGTGAGATCCCATTCTGGAACCACCTCAAGAGGAACCCCTGATTTCACTCCTTTCGTTATGAACCATGTTAGCTCCTCAAAGCCTACAATTGATTGGCTACATAAAAAACAAAAAGGTGATTGTTTTAATTGACAGTGGTAGTGCTTACAATTTTATTCATAGGCGAGTGGCAGGGGAAACTCATTGTTATGTCTATGCAATGCACAATTTTCAAATTACGATAGAGAAAGTGTGGTGGAAAATGTGAGAAGGTAAAAAATCAACTCAGGGAATATAAGCTCAAATCCAACATGTTCGCTATTGAAATGCATTGTTGTGATGTATACTAGAGTAGAATGGTTATGAACATTGTGCTCGATTCCCACGGACTTACATGTATTATACATGGGCTTTTCTAAAGATGATCATAAACATACCTTCATGGGCTCAAGTCCGAGTCCTCCAAAATTATTAGTTCATCTTACAGAGAAACTATTGAAGAAAGGTCACTCCGGCATTATTCCCCAATTCAATGCTTTATAAGTGATGAAAAACTCCCCATAGGAAGTTCACCTTGATTTATAGTTGGTCTTGAGTAGACATCAAAATGTATTTGAAACTCCTCGTGGCTTGCCCTTGTCATGTGCCGAGCATGACCATGGTATTTCCTTGATTTCAAATAGTCAACCACAAAATGTGTATCCATATAGGGACCTTGTTGCTCAGAAGAATGGAAGTGAAAAGATTATTCAACAACTATTGGAGATCAGAGTCATTAGACCAAGTACAAGCCCTTACTCCTCACTTGTGGTCATGGTATCACATAAAGAAGGCAATTGGTGTATGTGTCTTGATTTTAGTGCTCTCAATACATTGACTATCAAAGTCAAATTTCCTATTCCCATTATTTATAATATCTTGGATGGGCTTCATGGTGCCAAGTTCTTCTCTAAACTAGATCTTCGTCCATGATACCGCTAGATAGGGATGAAGGAAACATACATCCTTAAGATAGGGATTTCGCACACATGAAGGCCATTATGAGTTTCTAGTGATGCCCTTCGGGCTTTGCAATGTTTCATCCACCTTTTAGAGCCTCATGAACAAGATTTTTCAACCCTTCTTGCATAGTTTTGTGCTTGTACTCTTTGATGATACCTCGATTTACAACAAAACCTGGAAAAGCACATATGGTGCATGTCGATAAATCCCTCCAACTCCTAGGAGACCACCAATGGTTCCTTAAGCATTCCAAAAGTGCTTTTGGCACTTTGGAGGTCCAATACTTGGGTGACATTGTCAATGAGGATGGGGTGGAGGGGATCCCAAGAAAATTGAGGCCATGTAGGATTGGCCATGCTTCAATACCCTCAAAAGCTTACATGGGTTCTTAGGACTGTTTTTTCTATTTTTAATTGTTTTTCTTAGAGAAAAAAAACATAATTTCTATTTACAGTGGAATGGATAATTACATTCTTAGGTGCCCTTGTGTCAAAAACTTGCAGTCCTCCTGGAAATTTTCGCTACCACTTGGTGCACCCAAGTTGTTTTGGCACCTATGGTTGTACGACATTGCCTTGCCTCGGTCACAATGGCTTGGCCAAACCGTGCCTACTACAACCAAACTACGCTTCTTCACTCAAGGTCTGCCCACAAGTTCACCTTGAGCTACAATGTTAGATGCACAAAGTCCTACTCAACTTAAGGTTATCCAACAAGCACACTAGGCGCACGCCCAACCATGTTCTCAAATGTTCCGCAACAATGCAACACTAAGTCAATTACAACACTTGGCCAATATAACAATATGCAAGGAACATGAACATTCAACCACATAGAACATCCACACAAGTACTCAACATATGGGGACATGCAACACTCAAGTCAAGTGCTTAACACCCTTTTAGTCAATATAGATGAATGTTACAATGATTAAAAGAGGGGAGATCGATCACTGCATGTAACTCAATTACAACAATATAAAGAACCAAGCCAACCCCTTCACTTCATACAAGTCAACCCCCGAAGCTTTCGCAGGCTTGCCTCATGCAGGGCCTGTCTTCGTCTTGGTCACTTAGCCAACTTAGTGACCTACAATGCCAACCCTTGAACAAGAGTTCTACATATCTTTAGATGACTCTTGCTTACTTGCTACCTTCTTTCTGCATTAGCTAATCACTGGCAAGTCATGTAGCATGAAGTGGACCCAAGTCTTCTCAGGAAGACTCATTCTACTAAATCGATCCATTCTGTCGGGTCCACGTCCAAGTCATCTCGAGACCACGAGTAGTCCATTTTCCTTGGTTGTCTGTGTCCAAGTCGTCCTTTCTGCCAAGTCATTTCGATCACATCAAGTTATCCTGACCATCTGCAACTTTGTTTGTGCCCAAGTGTGCCCAAGGCACCCAATGAACACATGCCCGAGGGAGTATGCTCGATAAGTGTGATCAAATATTGTGATCCACGACAACTTGTGCTTGAAGGCACCTTGACCACCCTATGCAATCCCTAAGTGTTGATCATCTAACTCCACCGATCCATATAAGTCTTGGCACTCCCAATCCTTAAGTCTCTAGCCAAGTCTGCCTCACTTCTTGGGGTGTCCAACTTGAGTCCTTCCGCAACATGTCTTGTCTATTAGTAGGAGCACCCAAGTCTATGCAGTCCTTCTGCGAAGTGCTCTGTCAGTTCGAAGCGTTGCCCAAGTTTCCATAATCAACCCCAAAATGTGCGCCTTGTCTCTGGGCCAAGGCATCTGAGCTGACCAAACTGTCCATCCACATCGGTGCGACAGAGGTGCCTTGTGCCCCTCTAGGCGAGAGTCTTACATCCTCTCCCACTGAAATTTGTTGTTGTGCTTGACAACATCCCCAAGAACTCACTGTCCTCAAGTCATTGCTCGAATTCATGCATTTTTCTGAAACCAAAGCTCACTAGAAACCCCAAATTCCACGCCAATGCCTACTAGAAATTCCAAGTTCTACATCAATGAATTTTGGAAACCCCAAATTTCCAAAACTCAACATGCACAACTATCCACAATAGGAACCCAACTCTTTGCATTGTTCTTTGCCCAAAGCTGTCATGCGACCACTCTCTCTTGAGTGCCTCTTCTCGTACTCTGTCACCAATGCGTCATGTTGCTATTGCCTTGCCACGATGGTTGCCATCCAGACCTTCATTATTGCCACTGTCTCCTACAACTGTTTCCCTCCAATATTCCTTAAGAAGATTGCAAAATCGCCCAAGTATTGGAGCATTCCGACCTACTACTGCATCCATATTTCAACCCTTTGTTAATGTTTTCGCACAATGGATCCTCTCAAGTCTTGAACTAGTTGGGTGATCAGTCCAACTATCACGTTCAATCTATGAGCATGCATGTTCCCATGGCCAAAATAAGTCCTTTTCGTCCACACTTCTGTCATTTTGAGGCCAACCTCAATGGACCAAGAAAAAGTCGCTCCCTTTTCCTGTTGCTGTCAAGTTACCTTCCACATCCCAACACTCTACCAAGGTAAAGTCATCACCTTCCCTTTGTATTGCTAAATCGTCTCCAAAGAAAACCTTCCACCGCACCTTCCAAGGTACACACACTAGAATCCATTGCTCGCTCCTAGGTAGTGAGCATGCTCATGGTTCGCTTAGAGAAAAGAAGATGCACATTAGCTACCAACTCCATTGGCATACATAGTATCAGACTTGTGCTCCATGCACAAGTACCTCAAAATGGCCCTTGTCTCTCATGGTGTGCACATCCCAGTTCTCTCAAGTGGTCCGTAGTTAGATCATATTCATAGATATCCATAACTAATCTACAAAACTTCACAATGATTGCGACATCTCGCTCCCCATCTCCTGCCTCTAAGTCTTGTTGGGCGAGTGCCTTGATGCATTGTTTGGTCCTAACACTTAAGATTTTTTTCCTTGAGTGAGATGGCTTATTGATCTGCCGTCTGTGGCTTTGCGAGCAACAAGGTTCCTCCTAGTGCGTCCCTTGTCTAGTGGCCTTCGCAATAGTTGCTAGTGCATTCTTTGTTTTCCCTTCAACTTCTTGCTTTTGATCATGCAAGTTTCTCAACCATTCAATCTTCTCCAAGACTTCCTTCGTCGAAGCCTCCATCACTGTCAGTCTTGCGTTCTGCTTGGATTTTCCCACTCTTGGTGCCAAGGATGCCATGCCTGAAATCATCTCTTGTTGCTGCGTGACGACATGAGGTTTGTCTGTGGATCCACTGATTGCCTCAATCACGCTCACTGTTGACATTCTAGGCATCTGTCCCAACTTCCTTGTAGTCACCATAGGCACACTCAACATTTTGATTCCATCCAATAACACCAAGCAATTCTCGTGTAGTACTGGAACTGCCTAGGAAAGCTTGAGAAAATCCCACCCCAAGACCACTGCATGGTCATCCAACATAGCCACTGTCAAATCCAAGCTCCCAAACCAATTCCCAACTTTTAAAGGTGTGCAGTGAACCACCCATGCTGTCAACTTCACCACTCAATTAACCTCCTTGAACGTGGCCATGCTACTCTTAGGATTACATTGGAGTGACGTAGCGGTCCAGTCACTCACAAAACTATGGGTCACACTGGTGTCCACCTTCAACCCACTTATTGTTGCCTTCACAAAACGAAGCCCATTTTTCTCTTCGTCTTGCGATTCATGTCCATGAACTTCTCTCACGAACTTGCCTAGACTTGTTCTCAACGCGTCCAACCCTTCCAATATTTCCTTTGAAGGCTGCTACACTTGGTGTGCCACACTTAAAGATGCTAGTTTCTTCTTCACCGTTGGTTTCACTTGGAATTCTTTCAAGTCGCCGAACCTTTCCTTCAAGGGAAAATTAATTCCGAAGTGGTTTTGGAAAAAAATAAAGCAACTGAGAGACTTATTTATGTGCTTAGGCACATTGGGTTGCTTCCTTTCCGCAACACTGCAGTCATCTTGGGCGTCCTCCTGTCTGAGCGACCCAACCTTAGCGACATCTAAGCTTCCACTTGTTCTGTTAATTCCTTCAATTTCTGGACCCAAGATTTCGTCTGTGCATTGATATGCTCCAACGTCACCATGTGATCCTGGCACAAGTGGAAAACCTTCTGTTACCATTGTTCTAAGTTCCTGGCCACGATGTCCATCTTGGTCTTCCATGAATCCTCTTATGCACCTTTCATGCTGCAACTCATGAACGAATCCACTCCTTAGGCACACCTGAAGGGTCCACCCAAGCCTCATACTTGGGTTGTCTAGTTGTCTAGTTGCTTCACCTAAGGCTTCAATGAAGAGCGCTTGAACTAGCCCAAGTCAAATCTTTGATCATTGTCACAAGAGTGAAGCACACCAACTTCACCAAAATATGCTCTGATAATCTCTCATAGCACTTATCACAGACTTGCAGTTCGCTCAAAATGTTTTGCTAGGACTTGGTGCGCCCAAGTCATTTCGGGACTTGTGGTCATGCGACACCATCTTGCCTCCACTACAGTGGATTTTCCAACTTGTGCCTATTTGTAGAGTTGCAACTCTACAGTGGATTTTCCAACTTGTGCCTCACCTTCTAGCTGGGCCTTCTCCCGCATTAGATTTCCCAGTATATATGTTGTGTTTATTTGTGGATGGTGTGTGAGTATTTATTTATGTTCTCTATTTTTTGCATTTCATCTATTAAATATATTTAAGCAAAAAATAAATAATTAAAGATTATGAGATCTAAAGGAAATTAATATTGACAGTGAAGATTTTAGTATTTTTATTAGATATTTTATGACGAACAGTCCAATGGAATATCCATGGTAGTTTACGGATCATATTGGTATTAGAGAAGGTTTTCTTGGGGTATTTATGGAAAGTTGTAGGGATTCAAGAATCTGTTTAAGAAGAAAGTTGCAAAACCCTAGCCATGGATGACGATTTTTTCATTCAACAAAGGAGATATTTGCAAGGATGGAAGAGAAAGTTGTTGACATATCTCACAATAAGTCCCTCCTCATGGTGGCTCTAGCAAGCAAGCTTGGATCGCTTGAAAACTCTATCAAGCAAGCTCCGACGCTTTGTTCGACTTCGAATCACAGGATAATCTCATAGCAATGGATCTAGTCAACGAACTTGTATTGGAGGTTCACAAACATCCTAGCCCATATCCATTGGGATGGGTAAACAAGGATGTAGAGATCAAGGTAATGAAACAATGTAAGATTAAATTTGCTATAATTGTTGATTTTATAGATGAAGTGGACTTGGATGTAGTATCCCTTGAAGTATGTGGAGTAGTGTTTGTAATCCCCTACATGTATACGAGGGATGCAATCTTCATGCGGAGAGCCAACCAATACCGACTAATTAAGGATGAGAATTTCGATATCATCAACGCGCATAAAGGCAAGTCAAAGATCTCACTGGTAAGTGCTAACCATATCAAGAAGTTGATTAATTCTAGTAAGAAATATGTTTTACTTTTCTTAAGAGAAAATCATTTTGATGATGAGTGGATAAGAGTAAAGGCATCCCTAGAGGGGTGTAATAAAGAGTAGAAACATCAATTGGAGGAGTTTCTTTAAGCATACAGAGGAGTGTTCTAGGATCCTAAAGGGCTACCACCCAAGAGAGAAGTGGAGCATGAGATACAATTATTGCTAGACTCCCCATTGTCAAACATTGGGTTGTGTAGACAATCCATTCTAGAAGCAAATGAAGTGAAGACACAGGTGTTGGATCAAGGTGTGATTCGACCAAACACCTTACCTTGTGGGTCACCTATCATAATAAGGATGGGACTTGGTGAATGTGTATCGACTATAGAGCGTTGAACAAAATTACACTAAAAAAATGATACTCTCTGCCCAGGATCAATGATTTGTTAGGTCAATTGCAACACACAAAATATTTCACCAAGTTGGATCTCAAATCGGGATACCACCAAGTACGTGTCAAGGAAAAAGACACATGGAATAATTCCTTCAAGACAAGACAAGTTTTGTATGAATGGATGGTCATGCCATTTAGTTTATGTAATTCACCAACTACATTTATGGGACTGATGAATGATGTATTACGCCCATATCTAGATTCATTTATTGTAGTCTATTTGGGTGATATGTTAGTTTATAGTGCTACTTGGGAGGAACACATCCCACGTCTCATGCAGGTGTTAGAGACTCTGAAGAAGCACTCGTTGCTAGCTAACCTCAAGAAATGTGAGTTTGATCAATAATGTTTGGTGTATTTGGGGTATGTGATCAATGGAGGGGAGCTCAACATGGATCCTGCAAAGGTGGAGGTCATTCTGAAATGGACAGATCCTACAAATGTCACCGAAGATAAGAGTTTTGTTGTGGAAACACAATACTTGCGGGAGTTCATAGCTTCATTTTCAATGGTAGCTACACCACTCCACACCATAACAACAGGTGGTAAGAGTTTCCAGTGGGCGAAGAACCAACATAAGTCTTTCAATGCGTTGAAAAGAAATATCATTCAAGCACCAGTTCTCACATTACCAAACTTGCAAAATCCTTTCAAAGTGGAGACAAATGCAAGTGGGTATGCCATGGGAACAATTTTGATGCAAGGAGGAAGGCCCGTATGCTATCATTTTGATATATTCCATGAGGCAGTTCTCAACTACCCTACCTATGACAAGGAAATCTATGCCTTGGTTCACGTTGTTGAGAAGTGGAGGCATTATCTAATGGGAAAGGAGACCTTCATCCACATAGATCACCAACCACTATAGTATTTGCAGGCTCAGAGTAAGATACAACAAACTAGTCATCATGTATAAGAAGGGAAACACAAACATGTTGGTAGACATGCTTTCAAGGCCACCCACATCCAAGATTATAACTTTTTGAACTTTGATGCACATGGATACTTTTATCCATGATGCATACAGAGAGACATACACAAAAATATGAGGACTTCAACGAGGTGTTTCAATAGCTACAGGGCCAAAATTATATAGAAGAAGGTGGCGAAAAGGCTGGTTATCATTTCCAAAATGGGTTACTCAACAAGCTCGACAAGCTACGTGTCCCTAAAGGTAAATGACCACAACTTATCAGTGAGGCTCACACCTCTAAGGTTGTCAGACATTTTGGTGTTGGGAAGACAATTGCCTACTTAAAGAGGTATGTGTAATGGCTTATAATGCAAGAAGATGTAGCACAATTGATCAGAGGATGTATACTTTGTTGTACCATCAAGCCCAATAACATGATTAGTAAGATGTACATTTTCATGCTCTGTAAAAAAACCATCAAAGGACAAGAAGCAACACACATGTTCTTTGATCAGGTCTGGGTGCACTTTGGGATACCGAGGAGAATCATCTTAGACATGGATACTAAATTCCTCAGTACATTTTGAAGTACATTGTGGGAGAATATTGACACTAAGTTGAAGAGATCTAAAATTGTCCATCCACATACAAATGGGTAGATAGAGGAAGTCAATGGGAATTTGGTGCAACATTTGAGGGGTTAGAATTAGAAGCATCTGAAAACATGGGATGAAAATATGATCTACGTACAACACTCTTATAATATAGTAGTCCACACTTCTACTGGTAAGTCACATTTTGAAACTTTCTTTGCATATTTTCCACCACCACCCTTGGATGTTTTGTATGGACAACAAATAGGAATGAGGGAGGACCTCACATGAGATGTAATTAGAGCAAAACAAATTGTTGAGAAGATTAGGAAAATCCATTTGCATGTACAAGAGACGCCAAAGAATTCATAGGAAAAATATTAGGCCATACATGATCGACATAGAACCGAGAAGTCATTCAAAGTGGGAGTTAGAGTTTGGTTACAACTGAACAAGGAAAGAATGCAATGTATGTTGATGCCCAAAAAACGCAACATGGAATCCTTGCATGAAAATGGGTTGTAATGCCTTACTACTTATATATACTTAATAATATACTAGATAGGTGGGACCCTGCTATGTGAATAATGATGAAATACACTTTTATTTGATTGTGCTAATGACTACCTTCCAAAGATGATTCTACAGTTTGAAATTCGAAACCGCTTTCTGGGTGAACGATGGGTGTATTGGTTATTTAATTTAAAAAAAGGAAAGGGGAAAAATGTTGTTTTAATAAGCATCTTGGTTTATTCTTGCTACACATATTTTGACTTGTTGATTCAAACTCCAAGCATGGGACATATATAGTTATGGCATATTGCACTTATGGTATTCTTGTTATTATCATGGAAAATTGTTAAGTTTTATATGATGGCAATCCTTCTCTAGCGAAGAATGTAGGACATTATATGTTTTAGTGCTAAGTGTCGAGTATGCATATAAAACTTATGAGCTTAATGAAAAGAGGCAAATTCGATTTTTGGATTGAAATGTTATGTGACAAACGTAGTGGACTATGCGCTGGATGTATTGGGTGTGCTCGTACTTGGCCCTAGTTTATGGAAATTAATGTGAGAAACAACGTGCAATAACTGCACGTCGCTCTAACCCTACCTCGAGGTTGCCACCCTCACTTGGTTCACATTTCTGTTGGTTTCTTTGGATGGTGCTGCCTCCGTTTTGCTTGGCCTTGGAAATAATAGTGGTGCTTGTTGGTTTTCTGGCATTCCCCATATAGGGATGTTGACTCTTACCTCTTCATTCACGAACTATAGATCCGGTCCGAATAAAATCATGATGTTGGATATTAGATTTGCTTATAGATTGTGTTTTATTTCCAAAGTTTATAATGAATGTATGTGGTTATCACGACTGTGCAAATTGCATTTATATGGAGTTTCCTCTCTGTTGGCATTTAAAATTTTCAAACTGAGAATAGTGTTTAAAATTCCTTTCTGTTTGGATTATGCGACTGCGTTGTGCCCATAATGAGTGCTGATTATGTTTCTATGACTGTTGGCAAATAATTATAGAAAATATTTTCTTGGTTTCACTCATCTTTGGTCATTAAAATTCAGGGGTTTTTTAGCTGAGAAATAAAAGAACAATTTTTTGTTTTTGTTTTGTTTTGTTTTGCATAACGCCATACCCTTTACTCAGTCTTTGGAAGACTTGCAACTCCTTCAAAATATATTTCAATGTTTATGAATAGATAGGCGTATTTTCCTTGCGACCACCATATGAGGTATGTGGAAAATCTGTTGTGGAAATCAATGGTTAAATGGTTTTTTGCAAATATGAATGCTTCACCTTTTTGTGCCTAGACCTTGGTTCTTTTATCTAGTGTATGGAAATTCATAAGATTTGAACTCTAGTATTGATATGGGTTATAGTGATTAAACCGACAATAGGAAAAAAGGGTTATATGCATGAAGTCTTGGCTCGTTTGTTGATTATCCATGGGGGTTTGGTTGATTTTGAAGATTATATGATGTTAAAATAAACAATGAGCACTAGTTCATATGAGGTTTCAAACCCAGTCTTTTTACGCTGCAAGCATGTAAGGTTGTGATACAAGTGTTGTATAGTGAAAGGTCGATGGATTTATGTTGTGTTCTCAACCTCCCATCCGCGCTGGGTGTAGTCTATTTTTAATTGTTTTGTGACTATGTTAACAGTCTTATATAAAATCTCTGCTAATAAAAGAAAAGGAAGGGGAAATTGAAGTCATAAAGTTTGATAGTCCCAAATGTTTCCTGGGGTTTTATATTGGGTACTATAAAAACTATTGTCTTGGATTTGAATTATTAACAGAGAAAAACTTTGGTAGTTGATAGTGATGTCAATTTTCAATAGATACTATTTCATATAATAGAACAATAATCATCTTTTCCCTTTCATTATCTCATTTTTTGCTCATTATATGCCCACCGCCTTCCCAAATACATTTTAAACATTCACCGTTCTATTATTATGAATTTCATTTTTTTGAAAAGAGAAAGGATTAATAACAACAGAAAAGGCTAGCTGATCATTGGTGTTGGAAGTTTGTATATGGATACATTTTCTGTTACTTCTGCATTTGCTTGAACAATATTCGTTGGTCGCTTTCCCATCCATGCTACCATTTTTCCCTTATTATAAGCCCCTCATCTTCCCATTAGCCCTACCACTCCCCGTTCAAATGGCAAATTGATTGTTGAGTTTTAAGGCATTGATGGATGGATTTCATGTGCTTCTATGGTGAATGATAGAGCCAACATTTTGATTTTATTTAGGTAGAGTATTGATGCATGGATTGTTAAGAGTTTTTCATGACATGTTTGAAATATTGCTTCAGGATGAGTTTCTTTAGTAGGGGAAACAATGGCATAGGTGTTAATAGAGGTGTTAATAGAGGTGTTAATAGAGGTGGAGGAAATTGGCAAGAGGCCATAGAAGGCCACGGTTTTCAATACATTTTGATGCTGATCCATAGGAACTAAATCAACTCTTTCAAGCTGGGTTCTTCAATGTAGTTGGCCATGGGATTCTCCAGCCCCGACCTGAGAGGCCTCCCTTCCAGCGACATCAAAATTTTTCTAGTATCCGTATTCCCCCTCACATTTCTATGCAACAAGAACCACCTACCAATGATGGTTGGAAATAAATTTTCCATCATCCTGCTGCTCATCACCATGGTTGGCCTACTGTGTCTTTTCCATTAGCCCCTCCTCCATCGCCAATAAATCCAAATGCCCAAGTTGATCATTCTGTCTCGCAAGTACAATCCTCCCATGCAAGTAAAAGGTTAAAAACATATGTTCCCAAGCCATAGCTAGATAAAAGGAAAGGAGTGGCCACTCCCTCCAAGTCATCCAAGGATTCCTCTGAATCTGTGTCCTCTCATCTTTGTCTCAAAGATGATTGTTCACACGTCATCAGTGCAATCCACCGACAAGATACCCATCAATTAAAGGCTATTGCACATGATAAATAAAAAATGGGATCTAAAGAGGGTAACATTGAATAGAGGAAAAATGTCTCTCATAGAAAATATGGTTCTTAATGTTGATTAGTGTTATTTTCTATTGAGGACAGTCTTTTTGTTTTGACAATATTTTGGGCAACAAATACATATTTAGACAGTGTTTTGGACAACATGGATATAATACCATTTTTGGGTATAATCATATTATATTTTGTTTATATTAAAATATTTGATCATTAATATGAGAATGGGAGTTACAAGGAGGATGTTTGAATCAAATATTTGGAGTTATATACTTCATGTTTTGGTGATTATTAAAAGAAATTGAAAATGGGAGTCACAAGGGGTCCCACCTATTTAGTTATTATTTAATTAGACCCTTACCTATATGTATATTATTATTTATTTGTTTCAACTAATTATTTAAGCTAATTAAGCCTTAATTAAAGAAAGGTAGTTTAACTACCATAACTTATTGAGAAAGAATAAAAACTCAATCAAATGAAGAGAGAAGGGCAAGAGATAATAGAGGGAGAACTTCAACCATAAGGTTTGCTCTATACTTGTGAGATACTTTCATTTTCCATTCATTTTGAGTTTACTAGAAGGCTTAACCATCTTGATGACAACATGGTCTTATTGAAAGAGACAATATTGAAAACTGAATCATATATTTCAACAGCTTGTTTTAAAGGTGTATGATTTATCTTTGGAAGTCTGTGTGTTTTTGTCTGTTTATGAATTAAATTTCATGTCTAATAAAGAATATTTTGCAAAATCAAGTGACAACATTTTGTGGCAAGCTGATCCAAATATTTAGCTTCAGTTTTATTTTGTTGTAAGAGTCTTTTTGTATGGTGCCCATCAGAGGCTTCTAAATATGACTTTGGTCCCTACCCTCGCAGGGGTTTGTAAAGAGAATTCAATTTTGTTTCTTAGAATGAAATCAATATAAAAATCAAACTTATGATTTTAGTATCACATATGTATTTTTGATGATTTGGTTCATATTTCGCTTTTATCTCCATGTACATACTTATGTAATTTCTGCTTAGTTTATTTCTTTGCATAGTTACATATAATATATAAAAACTAGCCTTGGTCCCTTGTAATTAATACCTATGGATTAAGTGATTGTTTCTTTTATTCTAAGGCTATAAAGCCCGGGTAACATTCCCAACTATCTTTCCTTAGCCCAACAAGATCTAAAAATGCTTGAGTAAAGTTCTTCATACATTGTCCTCAACATTTATTTGGCGACCATACTGGGGAGATCTTTCATATCTCTTTAGTTGATTGTATCACAATTGTATTTTATTTTTTCTATTTTATCGGATTACTCTTTGACCGTTTTTTTTGTCCATGACAGTACCTATTACAAGACAACCCAATATTGGAAATGGTCTTGATGACCAAACCAACATCACATTAACTTTATTCAACACTATTTTAGAAACTGCTAGTACTCATGCTCAGCTTGAACGTTGTTGGGAAGTAATTGAAAGGGACATAAGTATTCGTGAACGTTGGGAAGCCAGGGAAAGGCAACCCAAAAATCAATAATAACCTCCCTTTTCCTACCTCTTTGGTCTTTCTTTTCATGTCCTCTAATCCTCACATCTCTCGAAGGAGAAGAGGGTTGTCCCTTGAAGCTACTCCTATTTTTGAAATAGGAAGGAGGAAAATTATCTTATCAACACAAGAAAGTTCTCTTAGGGGAACTTTATCTAATTATTCTAGTTCACCTTTATCACCCATACCTATCACCTTCAATATGACATCTGCTGGTAGTAGTAGTGGCACCAGAGGTGACTCCTCCTCGCAACCTTCTGCTTCATCAGTAATTGGTAGTATCTACAGTCATCAAATCCCTATTCAATCCACTACCAATCCTGCTAAAGTTATAAATAAGTACGAACTTTTCCAATTTGAGGAAGATGCTGCGACCACCTCGTGGCACATATCTTTTCCCTTGAATCTCGCACCAGCCACTCACCCATTACCAAAATTCAAAGACCATTTTCCTAGGTTTTCGGGAAATGGAATCGTTACTACAAATGAACACCTAGTATCATTTTCTAATGCTTTTCATAACACAAGGGCTAATGATAATGACATTTGCATGTGTTTATTTGTCAACTCTCTTGAAGGGAAAGATGCAACAGATTTTTTTGACCTCCCTCCCAAAATCCTTTCCACTTGGAAATAATTGGTTTATTGGTTCAAGTCCACTTCTGGAAAGCCCAAGAGTCCAGCTGAGCAGTTCAAGGAATATAAAAATATTTCCTATAAGGATGGTGAGACCATTAAATCTTTCAACCTTCGCTTCACCAAATTATATAATCAGATCCTTGAACTAATCCATCCTCAAAATCAGGCCACTTTCATGCATTATTATAATGCATTACCTTCTCCTTATCGTCACAGGCTTGAAGAGAAGGCTATTGACATTCTTGGTTCCGCTCTTCATACTTTCCTAGAATATGAGGAGCAACTCGAAAGAATGGGTCTCCCTAAGGGATACTTGGTCAAGCGAACAAACATGTCTGCCCTCCTACAAATCATGCAAGATATGAATAATATGATGATAACCTATGAGTGAAAAGGAAATGCCTGTTCCTCTACCCCTGAGGAATATTCTTCTTCCCTAGTGCCTTTGAATACTAATGAAAACAATTTTCATGCAAAGGCCATAATGGCTTGTAGTTGGTGCAACTTCTTTGAAGAAAATCACGAGGAAAGTACTTGCGAAGTTAAGAGAAATGCTAGAGATAAGATCTTTAGAAAAAGGCTCGATACCACAATCACTATTTTAGATTGGGATGAACCAGAAGATGTTATGGTAATCGATACCATGAATAAATCTTACGCTATGAAGGGCAAATACGACCTTCCCCGCACTTCATCCAATCCAAGCTCATCTTCTCAAAGTGATGATACACAGGTTGTTAGAATTTCGGATAATCAAGGAGTGTCTTCTCCTCTCCCCTCTTCTAAGTATAACATCCTTAATCAATTGGATAATATCAAAGCTGATGCTACTCTTTTAGACATGGTTGTCGTCCCAGAACAACAAAATTATCTTAAAAACTTTATGGAAGGTAAGATTTCTACCATAGCCAATCTATTTGAAGAGTCAAAGGAAGAGGACTCAACTGTAAATAAGATCGGTGTAAATAATTTTAGGAACCTTGTAAAAAAACCTCCTTTCTATATCTCTATAAAAATCATGGATAAAATAACTCATTGTTGCCTAATAGATGGCGGGTTCGGTCCAAGTGTAATGTATAAAATTATCATGGAAGAGCTTGGCTTGTCTTGCACACATGAAAATCCTAGAAACATGCTCTCTTATACTAGTTTGCAACAATAAACTATAGGTGAAATCAAAGATGTAACCTTAGTTCTGTACGCACATCCCGAGATAAGAAAAACCCTCAACATCCAAGTAATTGATATGCCGGTGAGTAACTATTCAATTATTTTAGGAAGATATTGGCAAGCCTTAACTGGTGGATACCTTTCACTTGATGGAATACATTTTTCCTTCCCTCAGAATAGAAAGAACATTATAGTCCTTAGGGAAGGAATAATTTCACCATATATAGAGATCCTTCCCCAACCTAATGTGAATTATCTAGAAGAATATTTGGGAGTGTACTCTATCTTTGCTGATGAGGGTGACACTATGCTTGAACCAATGGATTTTGATGATGGCATGTGACACATGCATTTCGATGGATCATGTTCAAACAAAGGTAATGGAGCTGGTATCATTCTATATTATCCTATATGTAAAATCCACAATTTATCTTATAGGTTAGAATTTTCTTGCACAAACAATGTCACCGAGTTTGAGGCCTTATTGTTAGGCATCGAAAATGCATATAACCTGGGTTGTGGCCACCTTACAGTTTTTGGTGATTCTGAACTTGTTGTGAATCTTGTACATAAGATTTATTCACCAAGAAACATGTTACTTAAACATTATTCTCAAGTTGTTTGGATGCTCATTTTAAATCTTCTATCATTTAACATCACTCATGTTAAGAGGGAACTTAATTCAATGGCTAATAGGCTAGCTGTTTTTGCAACATCCCCTACCCGACAAATTTTACCTCAAAGACTTGATTGTACGTTTCAATCTCTATATCGTCCTCACAACCCTGATAACATAGAATCATGGAAGGTTTTCCTGAGTGATGAAGGCATTTGCGCTTTCATACAAAATGAACCGTATAAGCCCAAAGAAATCATATCTATTGAAGTTGACAAATTTCCTAAAGGCTTGACTCCTCTCGAAAGTTCATTTTCATCAAGTGATGTAGGCAACAAAGAAACACATAAGGAAGATGAATCGAAAAGGAAAGTTGGTGATACCATTTCCTTGAATATTGGAACATCCAAATCTCCAAATATCATTAAATTAGGTGCCCAATGTTCTTATGAAGAAAAAGTGAAATTCATGGAATTACTCCATGAATTTCAAGTTTTTTTTGCATGGTTATACGAGGATCTTTGTGGTTTTGATCCCACTCTCATACAACATGACATTCATATCAAGGAAGGGGTAAAACATATTAGGAAAAAACAAAGACCTATTAACCTTGCGCTCGAAGCCACTATTAGGAAAGAATTGGAAAAATTGTTGAAAGCTAATATAATCTTTCCAATTAAGTATTCCGAGTGGGTTTCAAATCTGGTCCCTGTTCGAAAAAATACTGGCTAGATCAAAGTAAGTGTCGATTTCCATGCATTGAACAGAGCAAGTGTCAAAGACCATTTTTCGCTTCCTAATATGGAAATGATCTTACAACAAGTTGCAGGGTCTCAAATGATGTCCTTACATGACGATTTTTCTAGGTATTATAAAATCAAGGTAAAAAGAGATGATAGGTATAAAACCACATTTACCACACAATGGGGCACATTTTCTTATGAATGCATGCCTTTTGGATTGTCTAATGCAGGTGCCACTTTCCAAAGAGCTATGCAGATAGATTTTGACTATCTAATCGGTAAGATTATCTAAGTTTATCTTGATGATTTGACTGTTTATTCTAAGAATCAGTTGGATCATTTTGGTCATCTTAGAAAATTTCTCACGTGCTGCAAAAAAATTGACATTTCTTTAAATCCTTCCAAATCTATTTTCGTTTTCACGAAGGGAAAAATCCTCGGTCATATTGTTTCTAATTCAGGGATAAGCATGGATCTTTAGAGGATTACCACCATTCTAAACCTTCCTGCCCCCACCTCCAAGAAAGAAGTTCAAGCTTTCATGGGCATTATTAATTTTGTCCATAGGTTTGTTCTGATTTTGCTGTCATGGTTAAACCAATCCATAATATTTTGAAACATGATTGTTCTTTTTATTGGACATACAATATCGATAATTCTTTCCTTAAGATTAAGAAAGCAATCAATTCCTCACCGGTTTTGGCGAAACCAAATTTTGAGAAATATTTTATCATATATACCAATGCCACCGAGGAAGCAATTTTTGCTATCCTCTTACAAAGTGATGACCAAGACAATGAAAAATCTGTAGCTTACATGAGCCAGAGTTTATTAGATGATGAAATCAAATACTCTTATATTGAGAAACATGCTTTTGCTCTTGTCAAGGCTATAGAAAAATTTCACCATTTTATTTTGAGCAAATATACGCAGGTAAAAAGTCCCTTTTTCTGTTGTCAAGTTTTTGCTTTCACAAACTTATCTTTCAAGAAAACTCGCACATTGTCTTGCCAAAATTCATGAGCATGATTTGACGATCATGACTTCGAAGACAATCAAGGGATGAGACCTATCTCTTCACTTAGATCAACATCCTGAACCAAGTGAATAACTTTTCAACCAAGATAATCCTCTTTCAACGCTGTTTTATATTGAAAATCAAAATATTTCTCTTTCTGAACATCCTTGGTATAAAAATCTGGTGTATTATTTGCAGTATCAAACGTGTTCAGATGAGCTGGATCCTCACCAAAGAAGGAGACTCTGCCTTGAATATTCCAAGTATATAATTTTAGGAGACTTTTTGTTTAGGAGGTCTGATGATGGTTTGTTACTTCTATGTGTAAATGATGAAGAAGCACATAAGTTTTATTCGAAATCCATGGATCATCAGCTTCTGTCATTCACATCGTTGGCCATTTTTCTGCTAAGGATACTGCTTTTAAGATCATAAGAAATGGTTACTACTCACATTCAATATTCCATGATTCATATAAATTTGCAAGATCTTGTGATAAGTGCCAAAAATTCGTTGGGAAAGAATGCCTTTCTTCCATGCCCTTACAACCTGTCCTCCCAAATTTCCCTTTTTCTAAATGGGGTCTAGATTTTATTGGTCCTATCAATCCTCCATCTTTTGCAGGGCATATATTTATTTTGACAATAATTGATTAATTTACTAAGTGGAATGAGGCTATTCCTCTTAGACATTCACATGATGAGCAAGTGATTTATTTCCTAGAATCTAACATATTTTCCAGATTCGACATTTCATTAGAGATCATTACGGACAATGGCCCAACCTTCGTTTCTACAAAATTGACCTAATTTCTATCTAACTTAGGTGTTAAAAATTTTACTTCATCTTCTTATTACCCTTAGGGAAATGGACAAGAAGAGTCCACTAACAAGAATCTGGTTAGGAACACAAAGAGAATCATAGAAGGAAAACCTCACCAGTGACACACACTTCTCACTTATGCTCTCTCGACAGACCACACAACCACCAAAGCAAGTGCACCCTTTAATACCTTTCAGGTCATATATGGCCAAGAGGATATTCTTCCTACTGAGCTAGAGATTTCCTCCTTACGGATGATGTTACATACTGAAGAATTAAATTCTTCTGATGTTCCCCAGAGGATAAATGCATTATTAGCCCTGGAAGAACAAATAAAGTTTTCCTTGGAGAACCTAAAAAGGAGGAAGCAAATGGTGAAAAAGTATTTTAACAAACGAGCAAAGGCTGCTAAATTCAAGATTGATGAAAAAGTCCTACTATGGGACTCAACCCATGCTAAAAGAGGGAGACATTCTAAATTCCAAAAATTATGGCTAGGTCCTTTCAAAATCGCTTTTATCTTGGGCACACAATCACACCTTCTAAGGGATTTGGAGGAGTGATTGTTCTCTTACAGTACTAATGGTTCCCACTTGAAACATTATGTGGAACCAACTTGATCAGTAACGCTTGTGTAAACATGATTGCTGTATATAATCTTTTGTCTTACCGTTTTTTTTTTTTTTCCTTTGGTTTGTTGAGTTTTTTTTAATGTCTGCTGTTTGTTTCTCGTAATCATCATAAATAAAGTCTGGATCAGTTTTTCCATAACAATGTCACTCTGTAAGTATTGTTGATCGATGAAAAATAATATACACACAATTGTCACAATGTCTTCCTTTCTGACATCGCTGAAATATCTTTTTTCTTTCAATACTGTTGTAGTATAGTTGGTTTTGTCTTTTTCCTTGTTTATGCTATCCCTTTCTTCCCTCCATCATGAGATTCAAGAGCATATCAAAAGAATTCTCCTTGAAAGTATAAAAAGCATAATCTGTTTCATCTTATTCGATTGGCATGCATATAGGACCAACTCCCCTCACACATATCACTTTCCATACGTTATTCCCCGAAGTCCCGTCTCATTATTTACCTTAAACCATATTTTTCCCTCCTATTGCATAACTATTATTTTCAACAGTTTTTGATTACTTTTATTGGTCTCTGAAATCAAACATTCCGAGTTCTAAATATGTTAGGAACATATTAACCTGTGGAGTCGCTAGTTTGTTAACGCCCAAAAAACGCAACATGGAATCCCTGCTTGAAAATGGGTTGCAATGCCTTACTACTTATATATATTTAATAATACACTAGATAGGTGGGACCCCACTATGTGAATAATGATGAAATATGCTTTTATTTGTTTGCGCTCATGACCACCTTGCAAAGATGATTCTATAGTTTGAATTTCGAAACCGCTTTCTGGGTAAACGATGGGTGTATTGGTTATTTAATTTAAAAAGGAAAGGGGAAAAATGTTGTTTTAATAAACATCTTGGTTTATTCTTGCTACACTTTGTTGAGGAAAAGGTATGGAGAACCTTACCCAAGCATTTTCATATCTTATCGGGCTAAGGAAAGATAGTTTGGAATGTCACCCAAGGTTTACAGCCTTAAAACAAAACAAAATCACTTAATCCACAGGTATTAAGTACAAGGGACCAAGGCTGGTTTGTTTTATATGTTATATGTAACTGTGCAAAAAAAAAAAAACATAAACAAAAAATACATGAGTGTGTACATAAATTACATGATTGTGTACATGGAGATAAAAGTAAAAAATGAACCAGATCATCAAAACACATATGTGAGAGACTGAAATTAGAAAACTGATTTTTTTATTGATTTCATTTTGAGATACAAGGCTGATTCTCTTTACAAACCCTTAAGAGGGTAGGGACCAAAGTTATATTTAGAAGCCTCTGATAGGCACCATACAAAAAGACTCTGACAAAAAAATAAAACTGAAGCTAAAGATATGGATCAACTTGCCACAAAATGTTGTCACTTGACTCTGCAAAATATTCTTTGTCAATCATAAAATTTAATTTATAAACAAACAAGAATACACAGACTACCAAAGATAAATCATACACCTTTAAAAAAAGATGCTGAAATATATGATTCAGTTTTGAATCCTGCTGCCTTCAATAAGACCCTGATGTCATCAAGATGGTTAAGCCTTCTAGCAAAATCAGAATGAATGAAAGATGAAAGTATCTCACCTTATGGCTGAAGTTCTCCTTCCATTTTCTCCCCTTTGTCTCTTCATTTGATTGAGCTTTTATTCCTTCTCAATAAGTTATGGTAGTTCAACTACCTTTCTTTAGTTAAGCCTAATTAGATTAACTAATTAGTTGAGAAAAATAACAAAAATATATATAAATAAGGGTCTAATTAAATAATAACTAAATAGGTGGGACCCCTTGTGACTCCCATTTCTATTTCTTTTCTTTATCATCAAACATGAAATAGAAAACCCCAATTGTTTCATTCAAACATCCTCCTTGTAATTCCCGTTCTCATATTTATGATCAAATATTTTAATATCAACAAAATATAACATGGCCATATCCAAAAATATAATTATATCCATGTTGTCCAAAAAACTGCCTAAATATATGCTTGCTGTCTAAAAAACTGCCTAAATATATGCTTGATGTCCAAAGCATTGTCAAAGTAAAAAGACTGTACTTAAATAGAAAATAACATTAATCATCATTAAAAACCATATTTACTGTGAGAGGCATTTGGCCTCCTTTCACTGCTGTCCTCTTTTGATCTTTCTGTTGTAGCCTTAGGTTGATTGGAACCTTGAGGTTGGACTACACTGATAACGCGAGAACAATCATATTTAAGATGAAGACGTGAAGACACAGATTCAAAGGACTCTTTGGATGACTTGGAGGGAGTGGCCAATCCTTTTCCTTTATCTTGCTCAGGCTCATTAGTTTTTAGTCTCTTACTAGCATGAGAAGACTACAATGGCGAGAAAAAATGATCAGCTTGGGGATTTGGATTTTTTGGCGATGGAGGAGGGGGTAATGACAAAGACACAATAGGAAAACCATGGTGATGAGCAGCAGGTTGATGGACAATATCTTGCCAACCATCATTGGCAGGCGGTTCTGGTTGCATAGACACATGAGGGGGAACATGGATACCAATTTTTTTTTGATATGGTTGGAAGGGGGGTCTCTTAGGTCGGGGGTGGAGGATCCCATGGCCAACTAGGTTGAAGAAACTATCTTGAAAGAGTTGATTTAAGTCATGTGGATCAACATCAAAATGTATTGAAAATCGTGGCCTTCTATGGCCCCTCTGCCAATTTCCTCTACCTCTATTAGCACCTCTGCCATTGCTGCCCCTACTAAAGAAGCTCATCCTGAAACATTATTCCAACATGTCATGAACAACTATTAACAATCCATGCATTAATACTCTACCTAAATAAAATCAAAAGGTTGGCTCTATTATTCACCACAGAAGCACATGCAATCCATCCATCAACTTCTTAAAACTAAACAATCGATTGCCATTTGAACAGGGAGTGGTAGGGCTATTGGGAAGATGAGGGGTTTATAATGTGCGTAAAATGGTAGCATAGATGGGAAACAAAAACCGAGTACTGTTCAAGCAAATGCAGAAGTAACATAAACACTATCCATATCTAACTTTCAAACAACAATCATCATCTTAGTCTTTGCTCTTTTGTTATTAATCCTTTCTCTTTTCAAAGTGAATTTAAATTTCATAATAATAGAATAGTGAGTGCTTTAAATGTATTTGGGAAGGCGAGGGGCATATAATGAGCGAAAAATGGTATAATGAAAGGGAAAAAAATGATTAGTGTTCTATTATATGCAATAATATCCAAAAAATGCCAACACCATCAATAAAAGAATTTCCAAAACTTTTCTCTATTTAATAAGTCAAATCCTGTTGATTAAGGTTGGTTGTCATTGATGTCAACCCTGGAAGAAATCCCTACAGCACAAAGGTTTGGGTAATGGAACCAATATTGTTTGATGTAAATATGACTCATTATTGTCTTGTCATGGTTGATAAGAAGTAAAGATGGATGAACTCCAAAGTGGTCCCCTTATGGTGAAAGCCCTCACGGGAAGACGCTTTGCGGAGTAAGATAATCCATGCTTAATTGTGGAATAATGAGATGAAGGACAATGAATTTTTCAGGTAAACTATCCTATATGTATAGTTCTTGTCATTCCATTTCCTGTGGTATGTGGAACGTCACATAACTCCTCACGGTTAGAGAGTTATGACCATGAGAAGTTGGAGACCCTAGGTTTGGGTAATGGACCCAAGTTTGTTTGATGGATAATGGTATGAGTTATGATATATTTTCAGATAATACTATTCTATATGGATAGTACATGTCATTCAATTTCTGGTGGTATGTGGAACGTCACATAACTCCTCATGGTTTGAGAGTTATGGCCTTACGAAGTTGGAGGACCCTCATATGTCATCTAGAAGCCCCAAAAGGTCAAAGTAGTCAAAGTGGTTTAAGAGATTTTAAAAGGTAAATAATAAAGTGAAGTAATGAGTATTATAATTCAAAGTGAATACAAAATAAATTATTTCAATAATAAATTTAATGGAGAAGTGGGTTAACCCTAAAATGAGGAAAGTGGGGCCAAGTGACCTAGAAGATGTTTTTAAGGAAGCTACTTGGAGAGTGTAAATAAGAGGCAAGGCTCTCTCATTTTAATAACACTTGAGTATATTGAATATCTATAGGTTTCTGAGGTAACAAAGTATATATAAGCCTAAATTCCAAGGGAAGGTGAAGAAAATAAGGCCGAAATGCAAGGAAGGATAAATTCTTTTGATGATGCTTTCTAAGGTATGTTATTTACAGGTCATCTCACCATTTTCGCTATAAATTTTTTTCTATAATAATTCAGACCCTGAAATTTCTATTCCATTGAGAAAACATATCCAAGTATCTGTGGTAAAAAATTCATCTTGTGGGCATTGTATTTTTGGAGTTACACTCCGTGGAAAATAGAGTTTGTGGCTAGTCCTGAAACTAGTCAAAAACAAGTGTTTCGGGTAAAAACGTCATAACTTCTTCATAACATATCCAAATTCAGTGAAACAAAATGTGTTGGTTAGGGTAAAGTCTTTAGTATTCTGTGCAATAGTTTCATATCAATTCAACAAATATTCCGTGCGGGGAACGCTCTACAAGGTCGCTCTCTAGAATAAGCTAGAATTCAACAAGGTATGCCATTTTTTCTATAACCATTTTCTGAGAGGTTCCAAGTAGTGACACCTGGAGGAATTGCATAAAATTCACTGAAGAAAATTTTGGATCAGTTTTAGATCTTTATACATTACAGGTACAAAGTTATGTTTACTTCAAGTTAGGGTTGTTGACTAATCCAAAACTAGGCATGTGAGACTAAAGAAAAGTTTGATGAAAATGCTAGTCTCTTGTTGTTGAAGTTAAGGAAAGTTTGCAGGAATGTGATCATATACACCAGGTCTATTATAGAGCTACAAATCAGATTTGGATGATGAAATTGATGAGGGATTTTGGTTGAGGTACATGGTTGAGACAAGTAGTTGATGAGTTGGCACATACATGAGGTGTATAGTTGATG
>ML779572.1:735975-764292 GCA_009831015.1 Picea engelmannii
GTAGTTGACACATGATTGGTACATACTTGGTACATGGTTGGATGCACTTGTTTATGGTACATGTTGATTATAGGTTATTTGGTACAGGTTGGTGCATGGTTGATGCACTTGTTTATGGTACAGGTTGATTACAGGTTGAGGTACAGGTTGATGCATGGTTCAGATTTATTGGTACATGTTTACATCGGTATATCTCACAGTGACAGGTTGACAGTGGTTCCATCTTTCTACTTCTACTTCAGGGTGGCAGGACGGGGCAAGGACATGTGGTTGTAGCCGGAGAACATAGGGGGTTTTAGCCTCCTTCTGGTTGTAGCCAGAGAATTGAGGAGTTGGAGATTCCCTCGGGTTGTAGCCTGAGAAACTAGTGGGTTGGAGCCTCCTTCCAGTTGCAGTTGGAAAACATGAATTTGGTGCTTCCAATGAATGTAATTCTTCAAGACATATAAGAAAAAACATTCCGTGGTTTTCTCCCGATTTGGGTTTCCACATAAAACATTGGTGTACTGTGTATGTGTATGTTTTTTCATTTGTTCATTGCTTATTTACTCTGGAGTTATTGGATGATAATGCTTCATTGATATAACACTTGGATTATATGGTTAAAAAGGATTAAATTGCTCTATTACTGATTCACCCCCCCTCTCAGTAATCCAACAATCAACACAAAAGTGTTTTCATATGATCCGATGTAAAACCCCAAGAATGTTATAGGTTTTTCAAGTGTACAAATTTCCACTTCCTTTTCTTTTTTATCAGCGGAGGTTTTAGGAAAGATTGTTGACAGAGACATTCAACACAATTAAAACCAGACTACATCAAGTGTGTGTGGGAAGCTGAGAACATGACATAAGCCATCAACCTTTCACCATACAACGTTGGTATCACAAACTTTAATACTTGTTGTGTAAACAGACTGGGTTCAAAACCCATGTGCAACTGGTGCTCATTTATTTTAACATTATACGGTTTTCAAAATGGACCAAAAAACCCATGGATAATGAACAAGCGAACCAAGATTTAGTGCAAATAACCAATCTTCCCACTGTCGTGTTAATCACTTATAACATACATCAAGACTAGAGTTTGAATCTTTAATTTCCATATATCAATAAAATAACCGAGGTTTGAGCAAACTCAAAGGAAAAACCTTCACAAGGGGTTTGTAAAAATATTAACCATTTGTTATCATAATAGACTTCCCACATACCTCTAATGGAGTCTGTAAGGAAAATATATTCCCCAAAAATTTAAAAATAATTTGAAGGAGATACAAGTCTTCCAAAAACTAAGTACTAGCGTTAAGAAAAAACAACTGTTCTTTTGTTTCACAGAGAAAATGAAACCCTTGAATTTTAATGACCAGAGATGAGTGAAACCCAAATTTTTTTCCATAAAGTTTCCAACATTCATAGCACAAAATAAATATTCATTCTAGACATAAAACAATCACATAATACAAACATAAAGGAGTTTCAAATGCTATCATCAACTTGAAACACTTGAATTCCAACAGGGAGAACCTCCACTTTAAATGCAATTACACAGTTGATACCCACATGCATTTGTTTAAACTTCGAAAAAACACAGTCTGTAAGAAAATACAAGAGCCAACATTATGATTTTATTCTGAGCGGAGATATATTTCATGAATGGAGAAGTAAGAGCTATCATACATGTATGGAGAATGCCAAGAAAACCACAACCACAACTATTCTTTCCAAGGCCGAGAAAAATGGAGGCAACACCAACCAAAGCAATCAACACAAATGAAAACCAAGTGAGGGTGGTGACCTCGAGGTAGGGTTAGAGCGACGTGCAATAATTTCACGTCGTATCTTACATTAATTCCTTCGACCATAGCCAAGTACGAGCGTACCCAATACTTCCAATGCATAATCCACTATGTTTTCCAAATAACAATTCAACACAAAGTCGAATTTTCCACCTTCCATAAACCCATAAGTTTTATGTGCATGCTTAAGACTTAGCACAAAATACATCTTATGTACCACATTCCTTTCTAGGGAAGCACTGCCACCTTATAAAACTTATCCAATGTCCATGATAATAACAAGAACATAATAAGTGCGATATGCCATAACTATATATAGTCCATCCTTGGAGTTTAAATCAATAAGTCAAATCATATGTGTAGCAAAAATAAACCAAGATGCTCATTAAAACAACATTTTTCCTTTTCCTTTTTTAAAATTAAATTGCCATGAAACTCCATCATTCATCTAGAAAGCGGTTTCAAATTTCAAACCGTCGAGTCATCTTGCAAGGTAGTCATGAGCGCAATCAAATAAAAGCACCTTTCATTATTATTCACATAACGAGGTCCCACCTATTTAGTATATTGTTATATATATATAAGTAATAAGGCATTGCAACCCATTTGCATGAAGGGTTTCCATGTTGCTCTTTTGGGGCGTCAACAAATTGGTGACTCCATAGGGAAATCTATTCCCAACATATTTAGAACTCATAATGTTTGGTTTTGCATACCAATAGAAGTAGATGATCAAAAATCTGCTGAAAAAAATAGTTATGCAACATGGGGGAAAAGATGGTTTAAGGGAAATAATGAGATGAGAATTTGGGAATAAATTATGGAAAGTGATACGTATGAGGGGGTTTGGTCTTGTATGCATAACATTCGAACAAGACACAACAAATAATACTTTTTAGAATTTCAAGGAGATTTCTTCTGATATGCTCTTGAATCTCAGGATTGAGGGAAGAAAAGGATAGCAGAAACAAGGAAGAAGACAAAATCAACTATCCTACAACAACATTGAAAGCAAAAATCAATTTCAGCGATGTTTGAAAGGACATAGTGAAAATTGTGTGTATCTTATTTTCATCGATCAACAATATTTACATAATGACATTGTTATGGAAAAATAGATCTATACTTTACTCTTGACAAAATATCATGCCATCCGAAAGAACAGAAAAAGCGAAAGACAAAACTAAATAAATTGAAAACCCAATTTATTATTTATGTACAAAGGAAGGGAAAAACATTCTTAGAGTCAAGTAGGATGGCATTTTTCATAGAGAAATGCATCATCTATTTTATATGGATGATTCATGCATTGAAATACGGTGCATAAAGAGTGTTTATCACCCTACCAACCAAAAAATGCATGTGGCAAGGGTAATGGGCCTACCATGATCCAGAAAAAGTGATCACCATCTTGCAGGACCTGCCAACCAACAAGATGGGATCTGGGCTTGACATTGGAAGAATGATGGTTAGAAGTTTCGATGCTAATGATGGAGTTAATGGGCTCTTTAAGCATCATAAGGTCATCATTTACAATCCCCTGATCAATAAAGGAACTATCATGTATAGGAATTCCTTTTAATTTATCATCATAAAAAGAAAGCATGCATGCAAGAGAGATATGTGTATTGTCATTGGATTTCTCAACCTCTTTGAATTGAAATAACGTGTTTGTGAAAGAATTCTGCATATGAAATCCCGATTATCCTTATGGGAATTTTCAAAAAGAGACTCAACATATGAATCTATATCGCTCCTCAAATCCCCTCTTTCATTTTCTTTAGAATGGTCATGAGACATATGAGGGATAGTGCTATTCAAATCAAGAGTATCCTCCCTACTAGATTCATCCAAGAAGAATACTTCATTGGACACAAGTTGATCCTGAGTATGATATATGTCAAAAAGGTCCTCATTAAAGGGGAAGACATCAAACAAATATTTTTTAGAGGTAAGGTGGGTAGGTTGATCAGGGAAAGAATCATCACATACTTCTACGGACAAATCAGTACTAGGCGTATGATTGTCTTCTTGACTATTCGAGAAGAGATGATGATTCATGTGATATTCATGTTTAGCCTTTAAGAAAAATTCACAGGTTAACTCTTCGTGAGGGCCATTGAAAAAGTTACAATGAGGTGGATCAAAAATACATTCAGGTAGAAATTCAAAGTGATGAAAAATAGGCAGAAGAGGAAAGTCGATAAGAAACTTTATAAAAATTGATTCTCCCGTGAAAATTTGAGTAGATACTATCTGTCTAGACCAGACTCTTGCTTTACCACGAAGGGAAAATGGAAAAATATCTGAATAAGGATGTATATCATAAACCCCAATAGATTGACAGAAGCTAAGGAAATCATCAATATGGTTCTGAGAATATTCCCATGAGTTACCCTCGAAAAGAGGACAACTAACCATAGATAATTTTGCATTCATGATCAAATTAGATTTATACATGAACACATAAGTTAGGATTCGATAAATTCACGAAAACAGGAAAAAATAAGAAGCTTATAAACACAAATATAGCAATAAATACAAAATATTAAAATACAAGAACCAGGGAAATGTGAATAATGATTTTTTTTTCATTCCTAGTATGGTCGCCAAATAAATGTTGAGGAAAAGGTACGGATAACCTTACTCAAGCATTTTCAGATCTTTCCTGGCTAAAGCAAGATTGTTGGGAATGTCACCTGAGGTTTATAGCCTTAATACAAAAAAAACAATCACTTAATCCATAGGTATTAAGTGCAAGAGACCAAGGTTGGTTTTTTTTATATGTTATATGTAACTGTGCAAAAACGAAATAAACTTAAACATAAATTACATGAGTGTGTACAAAAATTACATGATTGTGTGCATGGAGATAAAAGCAAAAAACAAACCAGATCATCAAAACACATATGTGAGACTGAAATCATAAAATTGAATTTTGTATTGATTTCATTATGAGATACAAGGCTGAATTCTCTTTACAAACCTGGAACATCCCTCTCTTGCGAGCACATGTTATTGACTTATTCTTTGAGGACACTTGCGTGCAAGTGATCCTGTTTTAGTATATGGTTGTCTGTTTTCTTATGGATTCTTATGATGATGTTGATGATTATGATGTTATGTTATTTGATATCTATGTATTGATAGATGCTATTGACGAATTTCCCTTGAGTGTGCATGATGCTTGACAGATTGAGGATGCCGATGGAATCAATGGACCTCCTTGGAATCCAGATCGAGTCAGGGAGTGGATTGTATTGATTTGAGTATTTTATTTATGCATATGTGACGTATGATCGGGTATATTATGATGTTGTTTATGGATCATTGACAATGTTTCATTGATGGATGCAGGCTGATGATTGCTTGCTAATCAGACTCACATAAGGAGTAAAAGGGCCATACACAACAACCAAATATTGAGAGAGAGGTGTGGAAACAACCCTGTCACAGCCTACTAGCACTCCCACAGTGGCTCAAATTGTAGTTTAACAATTACCTAGTTCGAGAGATCCATGATGTCATGAGGGCAGACTGAGACAATCACTCACGAAGATTCTAAAATGCGCACAATAAGGTAGGGTCCTTATTCCTTAGAGTCCTTTAGTCTCTCAAAATGACTCCCAAATGGAGTGCTGACTCCTGGGGTTGGACAACTACCAAAACCAGTCAAAGGCGAGTGGCACCCTTGGAGCACATAGTGCATATTGAAGGGCACGCCATGTAATTAAAATTTGAATCAAAGGTGAGTGGCACCCTTGGAGCACAGAGTGCGTCTTGAAGGGCGCATCATGGTATACAACAAATTGAGTCAATGAATCTAGGTGGCCTAGAAAAATTGAGCGAATGTTAAACCTTATAAAATGTTGAGCACCTGCCAAATTAATTCATTGATTAATTAATTAACTAAAGAATGAATTTATTAAGTATAATCTGTAAGGGTCTAGGCGTTTGCAAATAAATATTTAACTAAGCCTAAGTCTAAGTGAGTGAGAAGACTAAAAACTAAATTTTAAATTAAATGATGAGGGGATGAATAAAATCAAATTAAGAATCAATGAAAACAAAAATAAATCATAAGGAGTGATTAATACACTTGTTCAAGTAAATACCAAAATATAATTTAAAAAGAGAAAGGAATAAAGCATAAAGATGCGTAAGCATAGAAAGGAATCTAGAGTCTAGTCTAACTAGAGAACTTTCCTAATTTAATCACAACTCAGTTTTAGAAAGGCGTCTGTCATTAAAGGGGAAATAAAGGGAATAAAGGGACAACTAGGAGTGATTTTAAAATCACTTTTAGGATGGGTGAGGGAAATTGACATTTAATTTAATTAAATTGTGAGTTTATTGGTGCAACTAAGGGAATGGGTGACAAGTGTATGGGAGGAATAATTCCTAATTGAATTAAAAAAAAATGAATTAAATGTGCGAATGACAAGTTGTCATGAAGAAAAATTTCTATAAAACAAATGGTTGAGAGGAGGAATAAATCACACTAGTTATGAGTAAGGTTATGATGCATAACTTATGACTGGTTTTACTTGTAAGAGTTGGGATACCCATCTCAAGAGAGAGAGTGGTGGCTCTACCTTGCGAGGTGAGCTGGGAGCTAGAGGATTCTGGTTGTGGTTGTGCGTGGCCCCTTTGCGGCTTGGGGGGATAAGGGGGGAGAAGATTACCCATTGCGTTGGATGGGTGGTACTGATGAAGTCTCCATGGTTAGCAAGTGGGGAGATGGATGGAGCACAAGCATGGGAGAACATATTCAATTTCTCATCGTCGTTTATGGTATTTTATGGTTGATTCTTTGCATAAAAGATTGATATATCTAGACACTGAATATGTTTGGAAAAAAATGTGATATTATTGTTTTTAATTATCATGAATTGCGAATTCAAATGCCATCAACATGAAGACTTAAAATTTTTATTATATAGTTTATGTCTCATTATGAATACACTTTTAAATTCTAATAGCCACGAGAAGGCAAAGGAGATATTTTAGTTGTTAACTTTTCCTTGATTGATCAGATTTTCGATAGCACTTGAACCTTCGATTTTTATATCATTTTGTGCAAAAAAAAAAACTAAAACCATTCCAGGCTGAGAGGCCGTCTCTCCTCATAGTTGGGGACATAGAATTGAGTCTGGTCACTGTTGGGTATGTGACTGATGTGTAGGTAAAGTTATAACCCTTTTGGCTTATTCGAAAGGGCTGTTCTACATCACTGAATGTCTATGTTGGCAGCAGGATGAAGTGGAAAGAAGGATGATCATGGGGAAAGGAAGCGTGCAGAGAGTGGAGCAACAACTGGAAGGAAACACAACACACGTGCATGCAAGAAAGCGTGCACAAGGAAAGCGACAACTGGAAGGAAGAACAAAACACACACATGAGAGGAAGATCTAACATTAGTAGGGTTAGGGTTTTGGTAATATATTGTAATGGATGAAGAGCCAAAGAGGTATAAATACCGATATTGAGGTATTATAGGGGGTTGTTCACGGATTTTGTAGTTGTTCTGACTTAGTTAGTAATCGGGTTTACATGTTGCTGTATGCATTGTTTTGTAAGCTGTTGAGCTAGAGGAGACAAGAGAAGGTAGATCTTGAGGATTAGATCACAAGTTGAGGATCCTGGTGTGATCTAGTTCACATCATATAGATCTTACCCATCCGAGGAGATTTGTAAGCGCACGACGATGTAGATGCAGAACTATCATAATAAAAGAGCCAAGAGCTAAATCTTTCTGGATGTAGCCTAGGAGGGGGTGAACCACGGTAATATCTGTGTAATGTGATGAATGCATGCATATCTTTATCCTCTTTTCAGTAGTGATTTGTTGTGCTTAATGAATGAGCGAGTTATTATATTGCTTGGTTAAATATTGTTTGCGATACTGAGGGAACAAGCTGCTGAAATTACTGCATAGTCGTGAATAATAGTATGTTGTATTTACCAGGTCTAACAATGGTTCAATGGTCGAGTTATCATATCTCATATTCAATACTAGGATGTAAAAACCTGAGTCCTACAACCACCCATTAAATCTATCTTGGGTGAGACTGCGCAACACATTTTGTGTGCTGTGTTGTCTTCTGGTTTACTGGGAGGGCCGATAGTTTTAGAGACTTTGTTGGAAACCTGAAAGAGATGAACCTTGGGTCAATAAATCAGATGGCATAGAAGAATATATAACCAACAAATGGTTTCGTTTCCATTGGTAGGAACAAGAGAGGATTGAGTAGATAAGATAAGTCAAACATTTTTCGGAGGCAGATTAAGAAAAAGGTTAGGGCAGAGACCAATGAGTCATTAGAAGGGAATGTTGAGACCGTGGAATCCCACAAAAGCAGAGATCAAAATCTAGTTGAGAACAAAAGAGCTAGAGTTTTCACAGAAAGACAATAGAAACCCTAGAATAACACCTCGCCAATATCTTGAGAAATATGTGTTTATTGATTTGCACAAAGTCTTTTTCTGCGGTTTTTTGCATCTATTGTAGGAGTGGATACTAAGGTTGAAGGATAACCACACGATGAGATGGATCCAATAGTTGGATTGGACCTCAGTACAACTTGAGCTGTTTCAACAGGTGAACAACAAGTTCACCCGCGCAATAGACTTTTGGCTTGACAATATTGTGGTAGGGTTTATAATAGAGTTTGTAGTTGACACAACGAAGTCATACAACACATCAGAGCAAGAATTTCTATGTGGACCTCCAGGAAGGTGCATTCAATCAATGTATAATTCTATTAAGATACTTCTATATAAAAAAGGTGTAATGACAATGGAATTAGACAACTAAAATTCCCTGTGGGCATGGGGGAAGGGGGGAAGCACTGACAGAAATAGGAGAAATGGAAGGAAGAAAGGATAAGGGCAAGAAGGAGGGACCCTTGGACCCAATCATGATGGATGATGACCAGATCAAGTGGATCTTGGCATCAATGAGAAATACGCGTAGAGGAGTACCTTACCAATACAAGGTGAATACCAAGAAGAGAGCCATAGCCGCGAGGGAAGGCTTGGCGAGTGATGAGGAAGAGGTAGAGGATCTCCAGTCTGTGGAGCATATTGAGGAAATCATGCACACAACATATGAGAGGAAGATGAAAGGTCCAAGAGCGAGAGGAGAAGATATCCATCCTATCCATATTAATGTCGGTGTGGAACCCATAAACCCATGTGCAACTAATACACCAATGAGAACACCACTGTTTAGAGAATCGAAGTTCATAAGCAGTTAGATAGAAAGAAGTACATATACACAAGGAACACAAAATGGAGGAGCCAGTTCAGGTAGCACTTGTTAGGTATCTACACTGCGCAGAGGTAGTAGTTCAACATTCAGGATGGCAGGACACGATCCCACCATCAGATTACCATAATTTCGAGGAGAAGCAATAGAAGACCCTGAGAAACATTTGTTCATTTGTGCAAAGATCTAGGAATAAAAACAGATCACTGATGAATATACTAAACTCGCTCAACTAGCTATTACGCTAAGAGACCACACACTGGACTGGTACATGAGTCTAGACACAAACATTTCCACTGGGATGACAAGGACACTGGCAGACATTAAGAAGTTACTGATAAATGAGTTCCAGAAGCCAAGCTCATAGGATCAGTACATGAACGAGATGATCGAAATAAGACAAAAACCAGGAGAGTCTGTACGAGAGATTGATTAGAGGATCAAGCGACTGAAGGGAAAGCTAAAATATCTCATGATCGAGATGCAACATCGACACCTGTTTGTTAACTCACTACTCCTACACTTAAAATACCCTTTACGACAGCATAAATTTCAGGCACAGGCAGAGGCTCTGCAGGAAGCCCTGCAACTGGAAGAAAACTAGTACCAACAGACAGACCCAGCTATTGAATAACTAAAAGAGGATTTGAAGAATCTAACATTTCAACTGAACCAGAATAATAACAAGGACAAATGAGAAGACGTTTGGTGTACCACATGTAAGACATAAGCACACCACAAGAACAAATGTCCAACATTCACAGAATATATGGAAACAAGAATGCCAAATCCGTTACCACCAGGAGGACTATGGTGCAAAATCTGCAAGAAACCGGGTCATGACCCTTATCACTGGACGATGATGTAGAAATACCAGACAGTCCCAAAGAGCTCATATTGAACCTTTTGCAAGTCAACGGGCCACGATGAAAAATATTGTAGAACTATGTAGCTGATGCAAGAAAGCACATTAGATGCATATAGAGTACAGGCATAAATGATGATTGGGCAAGCAGTGCCACAGTTTAATCAAGTCCATCTTCATACAACACTACACAACAACAATATAATACTGCACAACCACCATACAATAACACATATCCGCAGTACAATACGACACAACCTTAGTACAATACTGCGCAGTATAATCAAACACCTCAATATAACACGCCGAGATGTGATCAAGTAGGCTACAGAGGAGGAGGATGAGCTAGAGGAGGTTTCAGACGAGGTAGAGGACGAGTCACATGTCACAATTATCAACAACCGAGACATTATGAAAGGGAATGTACGTTTCCACCAACGACTTGTATGTATTGTCACGCATCAGATCATGACACAGAAGAATGTTCGACACTACTAGTAAAGATCCAAGAAAAGAGGAACCAGAACAACTAGAACTTTCAGTGGATCTCAGCCGAAACATGGGATGAAGGATGAAACATCAATATCTTTACTCGTGGAGGAGCTAAAATAGGAAATGACGCAGTTCGACAAGAACCAACGCATAATCAATGGGTAAAGAAGAACACTGAACCAAGGTAGTAGTTCGACGTGCAGAAGGAAAAGGAGATCTTTAAAGAAGCCAGATAAGAATTTCAGAAGGAAGACATAGCGTCAACTTCAACTGCGCAACATAACAAGGAAGCACCAGAATACGAGATGCGACCATCATTGGATCATACCAATGGGATGCAATCCATGGGACAAGTAAGCACAATCAAAAGCTTTTTGAAATCATGTGTAAAATTAATAAATGATCCATCATCTGTGAGAATATTTCAAAACATACTATAAAAATGTAGCATTGAGACGGAAGGAAAGCTAGAACCAAAGATAGTCAATCACCTGCACATGAGAAGAAGAACAAGTAGGGAGTTTAGACTCAATGCTAATATTGGGGATTTCAATATGGGAGACATTATACTAGATCTAGGATTTGAAGTTAATGTATTACCAAAGAAGACATGGTAGTGCATGGGAGAGCCAACATTAGGATATTCACCTGTTCAATTAAAATTGGCAAACCAGCACAGAGTCTTACCAATAGGTAGACTGAAAGGAGTGACAGTCGACCTAGATGGAGTGCGCACTAAAGCAGATTTCAAAGTCATTTAAATAGTAGATGACACAACACCTTACCCAACGTTGCTTGGTCTGGATTGGGCGTTTGAGAACCATGCCATAATCAATTTAAAGACTAGGAAAATGACATTTGAGTCAGGAGAATATAGGGACATTGCAACGTTAGACCCATTCGAAGGGGAGAGGTTTGTAGAACCTACTTTCCTATACCCAGAGGAAATAGGCCAATTATACAGAACAACTCCGTGCGATGAGGATTATGTAAACCCAATTGCAGATGTGGTACTTAGTTGGAGGAGCATTACTTCATGTGCAACAAACTCGGACATTGGTTTAGAAAACTAGCAACAAAGGCCACATGAAGTATCCATGAGAAGATGTTCAAGAATAGACCGCGCAGTAAGATGGGTAGGCACAGAAATCAGAGAACCACCAAGTTTCCATGGAATAAACAATTTGGAAACATTATTGACATAGTATGAAGACACAGTGTTAGAGAACCAGAGACTGTTAGCACTTGATTTAGCACTCAAGGCCACACCTGCAATATGGTGGGGTGCACACAAGGAGACCATCACATATTGGTACCAATGTAAGAGGCTACTGTGCATAAGGTTTGGGGAAAAACAAAAAAACAACAAACAACAGAAGTATGATGGACACGGGGCCCCAACAAGACACGTGGAGGCGTGTATAACACTATGGAAAATGAAACCCCTAGAGGAATGGCCTCATCACTTCATACACACTCTAGAGGGCATACCAACGAACTGGTATACAAAGCATGAGTTGCGCAAAGGAACTGCGACATGGACGACATTGCAACATAATTTTACCGTCACATTTTCATTCAAACATGAAAACCCCAACATAGATGCAACTCTAAAACAAAGAAGAGGAGTAATATTTATCAAAGAACCAAATATAGAAGTTATCACAGAAGAGAAACAATGGAATAAATAGACAGTTAAGGAACTGCTGTCATGCTATCATGTGAAAGAGGAAGCACCAAATTGAGATGATCCGCGCGATATTCAGATTGATGAATCAAAAGGCGAAAGAGAGGTGGAAGGCCCACCCATAAAATTAGAATTCATTTCCATGCCGATCAAAGTAAAGAAAGTTAACATTGGGACAACCGAGCATCCCAAAATGGCTAGCATTGGAGACTACTGGGATGAGCAAATAGTAGAAAGCATCACATATTTACTGCACGAATACAACGACTTGTTTCCCACAACCTTTATAGAGATGAAGGGTATAACAAGAGAATTAGGAGAGATGAAGATACTACTCAGAATTGAAGCGAGACCTATTAGACAACGACCCTACGGGTTGAACCCGATATATAAACAGAAATTCAAAGCTGAGATCGACAGGATGCTCGAAGCTGACATCATAGAACTGGTTGAGGAGTTAGAATGGATAAGTCCAACAATAGTTCATGACAAGAAGCAAGGAGGGATCAGGATATGTGTCGACTTGAGGAAGTTGATCAATGCATGCCTACACGACCCATTCCCTACACCTTTCAAGGACGAGGTGTTAGAGAATGTAGGAGGACATGAAACTTGCTCATTCACTGATGGATTCTCATGCTACTATCATACTAAGATAGCATAGGAGGACAGATACAAGACCACATTTGTGAAAAAATGGGGATCTTACGAATACACAGTCATGCCGTTTGGACTGAAGAATGCATCAACAATATTTTCCAGAGTAGTCATTGTTGCGTTTAAGAGATTCATCAACCAGTTTCTCGAAGTATACATGGATGATTGGACAGTCTATAGTTTATTGAAAAACCACGTGGAAGTTTTACGACTGATGTTAGAAAGATGTAGACAATGTCATATATCACTAAACATAAATAAATGTATATTTGGAACACCATTTTGGATACTATTAGGTCATATAGTATGAAAACAAGGTTTGATAGTAGATCTTGCAAAGATCACAGTCATTGTTAACTTACCACCACCAAAAATAGTCCGTCAGCTAAGGGAGACGTTGGGACACACAGGTTATTACATGAAATTTATCAAAGGATATGCACAAGTCACTGCACCGTTGGCAAATATTCTAAGAAAGGACACAAAGTTTCAGTGGAACGACTAGTGTCAACACGGTCTGGATACTCTGAAAGAAAAGATGGTCACCGCGCCGATATTAGTATTTCCAGACTAGGAGAAGACATTCCATGTGCATGTAGATACATCAGCTATAACACTTGGTGCTAGAATTGGATCACTCGATAGGATTCACGTGCATAAAGTTATCAGACTCTGAACAAAACTATAACACGACTGAAAGAGAAGGCCTAGCTATGGTCTACACACTTCAGAAGTTTCGGCATTACTTATTGGGAAAACACTTTAAGATGTTCACAGATGAAATACCTAGTCAACAAGCCAGTGTTGGGGGGGAGAATCTGTCGATGGTTACTACTATTCCAATAATTTGACTTTGAAGTAATAGACAATCCAGGAAAATTGAACGCAGGACCTGATCAACTATCAAGGGTCACAAATGGAGAAGAACCTACGAATTTAGAAGATAACTTTCCGGATGCAAAGTTATTCTCAATACATATTGCTGATGAATACTTCATAGATATCATTCAGTACTTGAGTACAGGTACTGCGCCGCAAGAATATAGCACCACACAGAAGAAAAACCTAGTAGTCTGTGTTGCCGACTATCAACTAATTAAAGGACACCTATACAAAATGGGTGCATATAACATCTTGCATAGATACGTGTTAGAGCACGAAAGACCAAGAGTTTTAGAAAAATCCCACGAGGGAATAGTAGGAGGGAATTATGAAAGTAAACCTATCGCGTAGAAGGTATTGCGTGCAGTAATTTGGTGGCCAATGATTCACAGAGATTCAAAGGAATACTATCAAACATGCGATGTTTGTGAAAGGGTAGGCAAACCCAACAGAAGGGATGAGATTCCATTACGACCACAAGTAACATTACAAGAATTTGACAAGTGGGAAATAGACTTTGTGGGACCAATACCCACCAGCAAAAAAGTACATTATCACTGTGACAAAATACTTAACAAGATGGGCGAAAGCCGCACCAATGAAGGATTGCAGTGCAGAAACAACAACACATTTTCTATTTGAACAAGTACTCACTTAATTTGGGTGCCCAAGATTTATGATGAGCGACCAAGGCACACACTTCATAAACAATACCATCAATGCTATGAATGAAGAATTTGAATTCTATCACCAGAAGAGCACACCGTATCATCCGCAGGCAAATGACACAGTGGAAGCCTTCAAAAAAATTATGGAGAACGTGCTGACAAAGGTTTGCAACTTCAACAGGGACGACAATGACCTCTAAGTACAAGCAGTATTATGGGCATACAGGACTACATGCAAAAAGTTGACAGGGCACACACCATTTAAACTGGTTTATGGCCAAGAAGCAGTGGTGCCATTAGAATTTTTAGTACCAAGCTTGCACGTAGAAACAATCACACAAATGATAGAAAGAGGCACAATACAGGAGAGACTGAATCAATCACTGACTATGGAGGAAGACCAAATATTGGTAGGATTCCACCAACAAGTTCAGAAAGCACGAGACAAAGCTTGGCATGATAGACACATTAAGAAGAAAACGTTCAAGGAAGGAGATCTAGTGCTGATGTATGAAAACAAATCGTTACAACACCTAGGAAAGATCAGAATGCATTGGTTAGGACCATATGAAGTAAAATTTGTCATAGATGAAGGAGATGTACATTTAATATATCTATCAGGCATATAAATTAGAGGGATGATCAATGGGAGCTGATTGAAGCTGTACAAGGACAGTCGAACATCCACTGTGCAGTAAAAAAAAAAAAAAAAAGAACAAAAAGGAAAAAAAGCCAAAGAGGGCACAGGTTTCCAGAGGCAGAAAGGCCATGCAAAATTAGAAACACAATCTCAGCGAGGAGAAAGACAATGGTCACATCCAAAGGGAAACAAGCGGGAAAAGAAGAGTCGACAAAAACAGGATGACAGGACAACACTAGGATGAATTAAAGGATGGTAAGGACCGATGGGATGCCACATTAATTGCGCCAACAGAACACGACACAATAGGAGTAATGGCAAGTGCGAAACTGCCAAAGATGAATTGAACCGACAATCAAGGTACATTAAACCCATAATCAAGGAAGCGTCCTCAACAAGCTTCATGGGAAATCCATACAACACACGGGCGAGGGAGCCAATAGTCTATTCACGAAAAGAGAATAGAAACAGAGCAACAAAGGTTAAAGAGAACAATTTGAGTTCACAGAGATCACAAAGACCGTTTGAATCCAACAGACACTTAAAATTCACCACCATGGCACCGTCTAAGCAAGCAGAAGCAAAACAAATCGCTAGGAAAACCAGAGTTCAAACCAGGTCATGAGGACAGGCCAAAGAGGGTGAACAACATCTGCCGGAGATCGTCAATGTTGACGAAATCCCATCCCCAGAGAGGATACCAGTACAATCCACGCTGATACTGGAGGAAATTCAACAACCAACAGCAGAGGCCATGAATGTAGATACGCCAGCAACGACACAAGAGCCACAAAACTAGGAAGCAAAAACCCTGAAGGAGATGCAACCAAAGCATACAGAGGCAGCTATGAAAGTAAATGGCACAATGCCGAAGCCGACAACAATAGTTGAGCCAAATGAGGCTCAAATGACCATCTCAGACCACCCAACAAGGGAGATGGTTGAAGATGTCTTGGCTTGGACTGAATGGTATACAGAGGAACAATCAGAAGCCACTGGAAGTTCAAGCCATCCACCACCAACGAAGAAAGACAATATACATATACCCAACTCACCTTGCAAGAAACCTACAATAGAAATCATTATATCGCGCATACCAGAAGGGGTACAACTAGGACCAGAGCTACTGGGTCATATCTGGAAGCTCAAATACTCTGACCATGATGTAGAAGACAAAGCCAAGTTTTTGGAACTTGTGAAGAGGGTCTTTATCCAGACTATGGACACAAATAGGGTTGGCGAATCGATCGAGCAACCACTCTAGTGGGCAGCTGGGCTATAAAAAATGAGAATTTTAGGTATGTTGGACTTACCACATTTTGGCAGAGGTTAGAACACAACCACATGCGTCAAACAACTGCTAGCAATCACACATGGATGGGATATATGGTTGGACAAGCTCACCCCCATAGACATTGAGCTTATTGCAAACATAACAGGGTTACCAATTTGAGGAATGGATATCGTACTGCTTTTGGATGACAAAACCAAGGAGAAAGCACTAACAGAAGAAATGAAAAAGAAGTACGACACCGACAGGGAGACAAGAGGTATCATCATCAAGAGGATCAATGATGCAGCCACCCAATTTGGCATGAAATTCTTAGCCTGGAAGATGCTAAGAAAATACCACAGGGAGGAAGTCCCAACTGGAGTTGTTACAGTTGCAGACCAGTGCGCAAAAGGAACCTCAATGAGCTGGGCGTTGTACCTCTTGAACTTGTTCCTGGATGACTGCAAGGATGCGGAAGATCTAGGAATAGAGTTTCAATACTCATGTCTGATCACGCTCATAGCCTTTATGGGATGGAGGGAACCAAGGTACGTAATGTTTTGTACCAGACCCAAACCAAACCAAGGAAAGATGTATTCACTGCTAAAGGCGATGACAAGCGCTAGTCACAAGAGAATGAATAGACCCATCTTCGAAGGGTACTTACGTGACCTATATGAATCCATCTCCCAGATGTGGAGAATCACACTAGAAGCTGTCATGCGATATGTAGACATCGCCACTTTCTAGGCCACACGACACACAATGTGGATACAGGAAATGAAGGATCCATATAAACAATGGCTATAGATTCACTACTGCATCATCGAGGGTGACATTGACATGGTCATCAACGAATGGGCCGATGAATGGAGAATTCCAGCCATTACCCAGGAAGTACCAAAAAGAACAAAAGAAGAAGAGGCAGAGCAGGGAAAAATGTAGCCTCCGGAAATCCAAGTGCCCAATAGACCAAGAACGGGCCAAGGCAAGACAACATAGACAGACGAAGGGCCAAATAATATAGGGACCTAGAAGGGGAAGAAGGAGAGTACACATCCAGCCAAGGAGCAGCAACAACATGCCGAGCCCACGCAAGAGACAACAACAAATCCCAACACATAGGAACTAGGGGGAAACAAGAGGCCAACCACACAGACAAGAGGTGCATGCAAGAAATAAAAGGCACAACAAACACCACCATAATATACGATCACAAATGATGATGGGGAAATGATCCCTAGAATGATCCAGGATTGTCAATTCGAGGACTTCGACCATGCTGCATGCCACAGGGATAAGATCCAAGAGGAGGTTGCAGACATGCAATAGCTCATCAAGGAGATCGGGGAAGGGTCGACAACAAGAAGCAGGGGAATCAAACCATCAACACCACATATAGAAGGAAGAATGCAGGAAGAAGAATGAGAATCAGTCCAAGCAATACTGCAACCACACATAACATTCCACATTGACCCTAGTATGTTGTGCATGGAAAAAATTGTGGGGCAGACACCCTTGAAGGACTTAAGACAAATCCAACTTGTGTTGAGAAGGATACCATCATGAGCGCTACATAGGTTGCAAGTGAGCGTAAACCACGAGGTACAGTCTCACGTAGGAAGAGACTTAATCAAATTGAAGCAGACAACAAAGAAGGGGGACGCACTGGAAATAGTATATGAGAAGTCTAAATCTAAGACCCAGGAGGAAAGGGAGTGCATAAAAGTATTGGATCAAAAAGTGGGAGGAATGTACGAGAAGATTCCATAGGCCGCATAGAGTGAGGCAATCACAACAACATAAAATATTGATTGGATTTCACAGGAAATTGGTCAATATGAGAAGGAGATTGAGGATCTCCGAGAACAGCTCATACCAACCACTCCACTAGCAATCAAGGAGAAAAGGAAGCAGGAAGCAAAAACGCAGCTGTAGGAGATAGAGCATTAGGTTAGCACAACAATTGAATTGTTTGATAAAACAACACATCTTTGGACCAGGTTGGAGGAGGATCAACAGGTCCACAAATAGGACATGGAAGAAGAAAGGATCATCATCATGATCTGAGAGCTCACGCAGAAGAAGAAGACAATACCAATTATAGAACGTGTCAAAGGGACACAGGACATGATGAGATTCCAGGCAGAGCTAATCACTGCGCAAACCCAGAAACAAGAGCGACAGACTCAAATGGAACCATTGCAAGAGTGGGGTGCAGAAGTCTTGGCACATGAAGAGGAAGCTAAGACACAGATAGCATAGACCTAGGCAGAATGTGTAGGATTGATCAACGACAAATTTGCATTCCAGGTAGTGGACACAATCAAGGAGAAGACTGCGTAGGTGCAGATACAAGCAACAGAGCTCAAGGAAAAGTTCTAGACGATCACTAAGGAGATCGAGGAAGCTTAGAAGGATTAGGTGGCTTGGGATGAGACACATGTCAATGTTGGGGGCCTGTTGGCATTAGGACAAAGTGGAAAGAAGGATGATCGTGGGGAAAGAAAGCACTCAGAGAGTGGAGCAATAGCTGGAAGGAAACACAACATGCGCGCATGCAAGAAAGCATGCACAAGGAAAGTGACAACTGGAAGGAAGAACAACACACAGATATGAGAGGAAGACCTAACGTCAGGAAGATTAGGATTTTTGTAATATATTGTAATGTCTGAAGAGCCAAAGAGGTATAAATACCGATACTGGGGTATTATAGGGGGTTGTTCACGGATTTTGTAGTTGTTTCGACTTAGTTAGTAATCAGGTTTACATGTTGCTGTATGAACTATTTTGTAAGTTGTTGAGCTAGAGGAGACGAGAGAAGGTAGACATTGAGGATTAGATTGCAGGTTGAGGACCCTGGTGCGATCTAGTTCGCCTCATATAGATCTTACCCATCTGAGGAGATTTGTAAATGCACAACGCTGTAGATGCATAACTATCATAATAAAAGAGCCAAGAGCCAAATATTTGTGGACGTATCCCAGGAGGGGGTGAACCACGGTAATATATATGTAATGTGATGAATGTATTCATATATTTATCCTCTTTTTAGTAGTGATTTTTTGTGCTTAATGAATGAATGAGTTATTATATTTCTTGGTTAAATACTATTCACGATACCGAGGGAACAAGCTTTTGAAATTACTGCATAGTCGTGAATAATAGTATGTTGCATTTACCAGTTATAACAATAGTTCAATGGTCAAGTTCTCATATCTCATATTCAATCCTAGGATGTAAACACCCGAGTCTTGCAACAACCCATTAAAGCTATCTCGGGTAAGACTGTGTAGCGCATTGTGTGTGCTGTGTTGCCTTCTGGTTTACCAGGAGGGTCGATAGTTTTAGAGGCTTTGTTGGAAACCTGAAAGAGATGAACCTTGGGTCTATAACTCATATGGTATAGAAGAAGATATAACCAACAGTCTATGTGAAAACTAAGTTTTAAATGGCAGCAAAAAAACTTGAACTCCAAATAACAACATCTATTTCCCTTTTGCGTTTTACATTAGATAACAAATATTCCCCTCCACGTTTCCTCAACATTGTGTAAACTGTCTGTCCTCCGAGGTCTGTCATCTCAATGATTTTAAAATGTGTACCTCGACATTTCCCTCGATCTCCTCTGCGCAAGACACTTCAAAACTCGCCCAACGAATTGGATACCCTCCTTCTCTTGCTGAATATTTCTCTTTCGCTGTCTTTGCGAATTCCTTGCTCTTCCATGGTGTATTTCCCATCAAATTTTGCCCCACAATAAGGAATGGATCTATGCCTTCACTCTGCCCTTCCCCAACGATTTTCGTGATCATTTACCAACCTGGTATTCCTCCCTCCTGGTGTTTAATCCTTGGATATTCTCTGTGTATGGCATTAAAATTTGTGCCCAAAATATGGTAGAGATATTTACTTTATAATGATTTATTGTGTAAAATTATTGGAATTAAAAGGATACACAACGACTAAGAATTTTCCAGTTGGAAATGTTGTACATTTAAAATGATATAATCTAAATGTTGTAAGGTGCTCTTTATTTGGAGGCCTTCATCTATCATGTCAATTTTAATGAGGAGGCATCAAGATTGTTTTAGAACTCCTATAACTCTAATTTAATATTCAGTCGATGATAAACATCAATGCCTAATCCTAATTATTGAGGAGGGTCAATTACAAATGAATGGACATTTCATCATTATAATATTGAATATACTAAATGTAGGGATAAGTGCAATCTATAGTTATGGATCTTGCTGTTTAGATTTAGAGGTTCTTGAGTTTAGTTGGTAAGTTGAAGTAATCTGATTATGTATCGTCGTTGCACTAAAATTGAGTTATGATAATAGTGGTAGAATTTCCTTTATTTGCAGAGTAATGGAAAAATTGCAGTGCTAGTGATGAAAAGTTTTGGTTATTAGGTTAAATTAGCCCTGTTATATGAGAATTTAATGTGGGTTATACTTTATACTTATGATGTTTATGGTTCATGTTGAAGTTGATTGATCTACCTAATTAAGTAGTTAAACCAGGATGGCAATACCGATGTTAGATCACACCATATTGAATTGTCGATTCTTGAGCAAGAGATTATTCTGATTTAATTGATGTTGAATTCTAAAGTAATTAGATTTCTCTTGCGCAATTAATGATGTTGTTGTATGTTTGCTTTAGTAATTGGATTACGCTTACACCGGGAATTAATGTGATGTATGATGATAAGTCGATGATGACCCTTACGCTTGAATAATTGATGTTTAGGTCGATGGATTTGATCTAGTTGATTGCAGCTTGATTGGTTTAGTGGGATTTAGACACCTCCTTGTTCCTCAGAACAATCGCCAGCCCTGAGACCTTGAGTGGTCAAAATCAATCAAATGAATCCTGGGCTTGAGTGTTGCTTATGTGTCTAGGAGGTCCTAACCTTGCAGGGTAGGTTGGGCGGGTAGTATATTTATGTCATCTTCATGTTATCTTTATGTCATCCTTATGTTATCTTAAGTTATATTTATGTGACGAGTTGAGCGATTAAAAGTATTGATGATTCAAGTTGATCGTGATGAGTTGATCTCGCGTCACCATTTATGATGTTTGTTGATTATGTGTCATTATCAAAATGTGATGATGTGTTTATTATGTGTCGTTACTAATTATGTTGATGCGTTGGTGGCGACGTTATTTGATTTCAACGATGAGTCTCTTGTAATTATTTTAATATGATGTCATTGATTATGCAGTGTTGAATTTTGTGTTGACACTATTTTCCCAATGCAATTTTTTTTTATCTATTGTGCTTCACTTTTCCTAGTCGTAACGATGGGGCCATTACATATGGTATCAGAGCGGGTTCAACCATGCGACTTGGATCATTACGCCTTCCTCTGTATTAAGCACTTGGTTAATAACTTATCGCTAATTAAAATTTAAAATTTCTCCCTACGGTAATCATGATTAGAGGACGCCACAGAGGTGGACGACATGGTGCTAGGGAGGAGGTGCGACACCTACAATAGCATCCATGCCAGAGGGGTTAAACCCCCAAGGAGAAGCACAAGTTCGTGAGCAGGAACATTTTGTTGTAGAGGATGTGGTTGGTCGATGAGGTCCTTTTAGAGGGTGTTAGAGGCCTTGATTAACTGACTAGATAGAAACGAGGCCAAGGCACATGTACCCATGAGGATTCACAGAGCGTTCCAGTTGGCAGTGGTAGCATTCACAACGAACTTGAGAAGGTCAATTTTTTTGAGTTCACGGGTGCCATGGAAAATGTAGCTGCCAAGTCATGGTTGGAGAACATGGCGATGTGCTTCACACTTCAATACTACACCTCCAACATGAAAGCCCACTTGGTGGTCTTTCGACTGAAGGGAAGCACTCTTCTATGGTGGAAGACGCTCCTACCTCAACTGAAAATGGCCGTCGAGGACGTGTCATGGGAAATGTTTGAGGAATGGTTATGGGAGAGGTATTTACTAGAGGAATTCATCAATCTCTAGCTCAACGAGTTCAACGCCTTATGACAGGGTGGTCGTACGGTGAAATTCATGGAAATTATTAGGTATGCTCCACATCTGAACGCTATGAAGCTAAAGTTCAACAAGTATGTGTCAGCCTTAACTTCAAAATACTTGCGAAGGTGAGAATACTCATGCCTTATACATTGCACGATATAATATAGAAGGCCCTCATAGCTGGGGTAGAGTTGACCAACAAGGAACAAGACAGGACTCCTGCAAGACTGATGAGACAAACGACTTCTGCATCGTAGCAGCAGTTTAGGCCTATTCAACAGAAAAGACCAAGAGCTCAGGCTAGTAGGCTAGCAAATTCTAATTTGGGGACCAGGAGTACTGTACTAAAGATCGGGTCCTAGACATGTAGAGAGTCACATTACCAGTGAGACTATCCGGTTGAGAAGTCAGAGCGACCGGATCAACAAGACACCCTACAACTATAGAAGAGCTTGCGCAAAGGATGCAAGTTATACACAATATTAGTGTTGAATGAAGGAGGCGAAGTGGAAGAATTGGGAGACCTTCCAATAGTACCAACGTTATTGACATGTTTCCAGAAGAGTTACCCAAATTTCCGCCCGAAGATAGTTGGAGTTTACAATCGAATTAAAACATGGAACTGAACCAATAACAAGAATGCCTTATCAGATGTCAACGCCTAAGTTACAATAGTTGAAAATGAAACTAAAGGAGTTGTTGGACCTAGGACTTACACGTCCAAGTGTGTCACCTTGGGGTGTGCCTGTTATTTTCATACGGAAGAAGGATGGGTCGTGGAGACTTTGTATTGATTACCATCAATTGAACAAGGCAACGATCAAGAACCAATATCTGTTGCCAAGAATAGATGATTTGTTTGAAAAAATGAAAGGTGCGGCAATGTTTTCGAAGATCAAATTGAGATCAAGATATCACAAGTTATAGATCAAAGAGGAAGACATTCCTAAGACTGCATTCAAGATGAGGTTCGAGCATTACGAGTTTACCGTTTTACCATTTAGATTGACAAACGCCCCAGGGGTATTTATGAGCTTGATGAATGGGGTGTTACGCGAATACTTGGAAAAATTTGTTCAAGTATTCATTGGTGACATATTGATATATTCTTGGATGACGAAAGAACATGACGAAAATTTTCACTTCGTACTACAATGTTTACGAGAGAACAAATTATACGTGAAACTGTTGAAATTATCTTTTTATCAATTGATGATTCATTACTTAGGGCATGTTATCTCCGGTGAAGGAATCACTTTGGATCCAGCGAAGGTAGAGGCTATTATGGAATGGCATGTGCTGACGAATGTACCATAAGTACATAACTTCATGGGTTTAACAGGATATTATCGACGACTCGTCGAAGGTTTTTCGAAGATAGAAAATCTGATCACGGAATTGCAGAAGAAAAACAAGAAGTTTGTATGGAGAGAGAAATGCATGGAAGCATTTCGAAGGCTCAAGGAGTTGTTGATGACAACGCCGGTAGTAAAACTCCTCGACATGGACAAGGACTTCTTGGTATGCATAGAAACATCCAAGGAAGGCTTAGGCAAGGACGATTGAGTGATTACTTACATCTCAAGGAACTTAAGAAAGCATGAGGAGAACTAATTGACACAGGATTTGGAATTGTTGGACATTTTGTATGCCTTGAGAGTGTGGAGGCACTACCTGATTGGAAAAAAAATTGAATTGAAAAAAAACCACTGTGGTTTGTAGCCCGTTTTTACACAAAGTGACTTGAACGCGCGACACATGCATTGGTCAAAATTGCTTAGCGAGTACGATTTTGAGATTACCTACATAAAAGGGATAACGAATAGAGTGGCAGAGGCGTTGAGTTAGATACCATGCATATTTTCTGTGAGACCTCTTCAGATGAATCTTCAAAGAACATTCTAACTTTGGTGTGCGACAATGACTGGTAAAAGAGGTTAAGGAAAATATCGGCCAAGACACCATGTTGGTACCAAATTTTGAGGGATTTACATTAGACAACGATGGTTTAATGATGCACAATAACCAGATTTATGTACTACTTAACGAGGGTTTGAGAAGTTTAATCTTAAAATGAAGCTCATAGAGTAGTGTACATGGCTCATCCAAGAGTCACAAAGATGAGGGAAGACCTTAATCCCTTATTCTTATGGAAAGGAATGAAGGCAAACATAGTCAGCTACGTGGCGAGGTGTCTAGAATGTCAACAAGTGAAGGTTGAACATAGATATTTGGCTAGATTACTACAAACACATCCTATTCCGAAATCGAAATGGGAGGTCATTTCAATGGACTTTATTGTTGGATTGTCGCCGATGACAAGAGGCACAACTCAATTTTCGTGGTAGTAGACATGCTAACGAAGAGTTCACATTTATCCCCATGCATACAATGTATCAGGTACTAGACATAGCTAGAGTTTTTATCAGTGAGATTGTGAGATTGCATGGCGTTCCCAAGATGATCATATCCGATCGAAGATCGATGTTTACATGACGATTTTGGACTAGTCTCCAAGAGTCCTTGGGAACCCAACTTAACTTTAGCACCGCGTATCACCTAGATACTGACGGACAGATAGAAAGAACGAACCAAATATTGGAAGATATGTTGCGTATGTGCGTGATGGACCAAAAAAAGTTGTGGGAAGGGTTCTTGCCACTGATAGAGTTTGCGTACAACAACAACTATCAAAGAAACATTAATATGGTACCTTTTGAGTTTCTTTATGGGAAACTGTGTCAGACAACTTTGAGCTAGGATCAACTTGCGAATAGGGTCCTAGTAGCACCAGAAATGATCCAAGAAATGGAAGAGAAAATGCAAACGATAAGATAAAGGATTAAAGAAGCGCAAGATCGACAAAAAAGTTATGCCAATGCACATCACGTTGACCGTAGTTATGAAGTTGGTGAGTGAGTTTTCCTGCGGGTGAAACCACACAAGAGTTTGATTAAGTTCGGAAAGGATGCTAAAATATCTCCTAGGATTGTGGGACCTTGCAAAGTTGTGGAAAAAAAAGGGCCCATGGCCTATTGACTAGCCTTGCCCCATTCTTTGAGATGTTTGCACAATGTTTTTCTTGTATCTGTTTTGTGACATGTTGAGGGGTCCTAAATCCCTTTAAATCAACATCATGAACCAAACCGGTCACTGAGGCCCAATTAGACTCTGTAGCGTTTAATGGTGGAATGGTTCTCCATACCTTTCGATCTGACTGGTTTATTGATGGGATTTACGTAGTGATTGACATGATATATTATTATGAAAGTTCCTCCTTCAGTTTAAACATTCTCTTTTTTTGTTTTTTGTTTTGTTAGATAGGTCTGATGAGAAGATGTGTACTGGTATAAACTAGCTGGTAAAAAAAGGGGGGGGGGTTTCTTAACTACTGAAGAAGGCTGAGCTTGGGATAACCCTACTCTCAAGCGTGCAAACAAAGATATTCACACCTGTGAAAATCCTAGTACTAATACATTAACTTGATGGTATTTCAATTATTGACTAAGATACAATTATTGGAAGAAAACATACATGCAATAGAATGATGGTAAGAAAAATAGTTTCCTTAGCTCTAACATTAATCACACATTAAGACAACGATTTGATTTCATCAGTAGAGGAAAGAAATACAAAAATATTGAAGCAATTAACTTATCAATAGAGTCAGAAACTCTTACTCATTACAACATCCATTCATGAAACAAAGTCGAAAGTAATTCCTCCTTAAATCCAATCACACACACCTTTGATGAAAACCAAAAATTTGTCTCCGGTCCTAAACAAGATTTCTCAATTAAGGTAGTTCGAAAATAGTTATTTACAATTCCAAAAATGAGGGTCTTTGCAAAAACCATCAACCTTTTCTAAAAGGTCGATCCTCTTATTTATAACGAATCATTAACTAAAAATAACTATCAAAAGTGCGACCTAAGTAAAACAAAACATCACCACATGGTGCTTCCATCTCTTTGTTATCTAAGAGTCATCAAATAGTTTCACTGAAGTGGAGGAATCTTCTCATACTCTGACCATTTGACGAAGAGTTCCTCGCATGTGTTGGCATACAAGAATTTGTGTTGGTCCATCGGGGCCGAAATCATTTCTTTTACTTATACTGGCCGTGCCCGATACTTAACTATTTTGACACTTAACTACTGCAATACTGTTCGAGCCTTGATCAGGTGCTCCATGAACTGCTGTACTTGACCTGCCACCATGCTCGCCACCTTTTCTATCTCTGCAGTCCATACTGAGTCTTTTTCTGCATGTTGTTTGACTATGTCATGCAAGTCGACAAAGTCCTCAGGTGAGTTGAATTCTGGGAGGCCGATGTCTTTCATCTCTTGATTAATATTGACCCAACTCCTTTCGCAATCGACCCATTTTTCTTGAATATCCCACTAAGGTTCATGGGCCATTTTCACCCAATATTCGACCGATTTCCTTATCCAATCTATGTTGCTATCCCTCAGCACGCGAATGCCGTGCTCTTCGGCATCTCAACAATTTTGAACAGCGCTGATGTAATAAATTATTTCGACTGCTTGGTGGGCCTTCTCGTACCATCTTTTCATGTCTTTGCAGGTCACTTGTGAAATAAGGGTGTCTTATTGGAAGTCAACTATCCCTACAGTGAAAAGGTGCCGTTCATTCGTGAATTTGTCATAGGCATCTTGGAACTCACTTCTCAAAAACACCATGGCTTGTGTGGAGTCTTGATAGTATTTCTCCAAATGGCGCAGATGATCCAACTCCTTTAGTGCAACGACCAAATCCTCTTCATATTTTCTTTCTCTATCTAGGGTGGCATCTGTGATATCCATCCCTACATCGATAATATTGGACGTCTTGGCGCAATCTGTGCTGATCAAATTTTCCTCTGTGGTGATGAGAATGGAGCTGTCCAACTTAAGCCTCCTCTTCTTAGTGGCTCTCTTCATGATGGCTTTCCTCTTTCGGTCATAGGGAATTATTGTATATTGACGACCTCATCAACAGGTTCGGGGATTTGTTGTTCTCCCCAAGTTAGAGTACTTCCCAAGTGTTAGAAAAACAGGACCGCAGAGCAATAAATAAAAAAAAAATGCCGAAAGAAAACACAGAAGACACACAATACAAGAGAGACATAGATTTACGTGGTTCACCCAGTGTGGGCTACGTCCACCAAAGAAATTTCCAGGTCCTTCCTTTATTATTATCCAGCAAAATGAAGGGATACAACCTACAACAAAACCCGCTGTAACTTCCTCGTCTTTCTCTCACAGTCTCCTCTCTCAGAATACAATACTTGCCAACCTGCATAGCTGTAATACATTTCCCTCATAAAAGAGGGTTTCCTTCTAGAGAAAAAAACCCTAACATAATCTCTATCGTTAGATTTGTGACCTTATAATGAACGGTCTAGATTTACAATGAAATTACAATATACTTTTACAAGACAATTTTTTCTTCGGGGGCTTCGCCCCCGAACCCCAATCGGGGGACGCTGCCCCCAAACCCCCACTGGGGTCCTGCTTGCCCCCAGACCCCCCAACCGAGGGGATATCCCCCCCGGACCCCGTAGAGGGGGTAGACCCCCTCTGCACTCCCCCGCGTGGAGGAGTGTACATACTTATGGGGTGTAAATACTTCATGGGGTATAAACACGGCTGGAAGTAAAAGACCTCTAAATCAGGAAGATAATCAGGCTCCACAACCAACAATCTCCCACTTGGAGACTGATCTCAACAACTCCACCGCTGCTGTATATGTTGGACTCTGAACCTTCTTGGACCTGGAAAATTTCTCATCTTCATCTTCATTCTTGAAGACCAACTGAAACTTAGCAAGAACTCAGTTTCTCCCTGGTTACTCCCTTTGTTAACATGTCTGCAAGATTCTGGCTAGTGTGTATATTTTCCATCTTCAATTGTCCATCTTCCAAGGCAGATCGTTTGAAGTGGTACCTCAACTGTATATGCTTAGTCTTCGAATGGAAGGTTGAGTTCTTTGCAAGGTGAATGGCACTCTGACTGTCATAGTACAACCTGCTGTTCTCCTGCTTCTTTCCCAATTCCTCCATAAACCTTTGTAACCAA
>ML779572.1:766904-804973 GCA_009831015.1 Picea engelmannii
ACACATCACCTGTTACATTTGCTTCCTGATTTCTCTCCTGCTGTCCATCTCTTTGTTTCTTTGGAGCTCTGCAGTCTTTCTTCATATGTCCTTTCTTCCCACAATTCTAGCACTCTATCTTTCCAAGTCTGGATTTGGATCTGCCATTCCTAGAATTTCCGCGGTTTCCTGAGCCCTTTCCTCTATCCTTTTGTCTTCCCCTATTCTCCATGTTCAATGCATTACCTGATGTCTCACCTGTGCTTTTCCGTTGCATATCCTCACTAAGGATAACACCAACAACATCATCAAATTTTAAATTATTTGAACCAGAGACAGAGTTACTTATAGCCATGACCAAGCCATTCCAGCTTTCTGGCAATGAGCACAAGATTAAAAGAGCCCTAACCTCATCATCAAAGTCCACTTTTATAGAACTTAGTTGATTAGTAACTGTATTAAATTCATTTAAATGATCTGCAACAAACCCATCTTATGACATCTTCATATTAAATAATCTCTTCATTAGAAATACCTTATTCGACGCTGAGGGTTTTTCATACAATTTGGCCAACGCATCCATCAAACCCTTCACTGTCTTTTCTTTCGAAATATTGAAAGCCACCAACGCTGCCAGGCTCATCCGTATCATTCATAGAGCCTTTATGTCAAGAATCTCCCATTCTTCGTCCTTCATGGCCGCCGACTTCTTTGCTACTCCACTCAATGGTAGGAATAGATCCTTCTGATATAAATAGTCTTCCATCTGCATCTTCCATAACTGGTAGTTTTGGCCATTAAATTTCTCGACCCTAAACTTTCCATCTTCCGACATTGCTCCCACTCGAACTAGGAACCCTCTTTTTCTGCGAGTTACCTTACGCTCTGATACCAGTTGTTAGAAAAACAGGACCGCAGAGCAATAAATAAAAAAAAATGCGGAAAGAAAACACAGAAGACACACAATACAAGAGAGACACAGATTTACGTGGTTCACTCAGTGTGGGCTACGTCCACCAGAGAAATTGCCAGGTCCTTCCTTGATTATTATCCAGCAAAATGAAGGGATACAACCTACAACAAAACCCGCTGTAACTTCCTCTTCTTTCTCTCATAGTCTCCTCTCTCAGAATACAATACTTGCCAACCTGCATAGCCACAATACATTTCCCTCATAAAAGAGGGTTGCCTTCTAGGGAAAAAAACCCTAACATAATCTCTATCGTTAGATCTGCGACCTTATAATGAACGGTCTAGATTTACAATGAAATTACAATATTCTTTTACAAGGCAATTTTTGCTTCGGGGGCTTCGCCCCCGAACTCCTGCTGGGGGCCCACTTGCCCCCAGACCCCCCAACCGAGGGGATAGCCCCCCCGGACCTCGCAGAGGGGGTACCCCCCCTCTACACTCTCCTGCGTGGAAGAGTGTACATACTTCTGGGGTGTAAATATTTCATGGGGTATAAACACGATTGAAAGTAAAATACCTCTAAATCAGGAAGATAATCAGGCTCCACAACCAACACCAAGCTCCTGACTATGTATATCTATTCTAGGATGGGTTCTTGAACCTATTCTATATGTTCCAATGGCTCGACTTCCGGTTGTTTCTCATCGATTGGTAATGTATCGACCAAAAATGAAGAATCAGAGGTAGGTTCTGTACTTAATTGGTAATCGGTTGTTGAAATGACGATTTCCTATTGTGGAATTTCTTCTTCATGTCCGCCTGATCCTAGCTCATCCCTTGAGCTGCAATGGGGTTCTCGGTACGTCGAGTGGCTCAGTGTCTAAGGCACTTTTGACCTCATGCTCACTCTACAGATGACTATGAACTGGAGCATCGGGACCCGTGGTAGATCCTCTTTAAGGTTCTTCTCTTCTATAATATTCACTAGCGTCACCAGGGACACCTCTGAACTCTCCTCATCATCATATATGGTTATTAAGTCGAACAAGGGATTTGGTACACTTGTTCTTCCTGATGTCCTCTATATCTAAGGATGGGTCAGACTTTCCCATGGTGATCTGATATGTGGTGGTGGAACTTCAGGGTTTTCATACCTGATGATTTCTTCAAGTTTCATCGACTCTAGGCCACTTGGATTTACTTAGATTTCTATTGGTTCATCAATGAGAATCCTCGTCATTTCTATCAGATCAGGGTCATTTTGCAATTGATCAATGATTCTCTATGCCCCTTATAGCAAGAGTAATCCCCTTCTCTATGCCTCTGTGTTCTATGCCACCCTAATTTCTTCCCTGGCTCTGAGGGCCTCTTGGGCTGACTGCTATATGGTCTCCACTTGTTCATCCATGCGCATGGCCTTGAACCTGGTCATATTTGGGTTGGTCATTCTCTGTACTACTTCTTCCCAGTCTTGGGCGCACTCTGTGAAAATTTTGTCCTCAAACTTATCATGAGCCTATGGCCAACATGATGATACATATGAAGCATGTCGGAGGACTCGGTTCTTAGGGTCGTGCTTGCAGAATCAACCTATCGAGAACCTAAATTAAAGTTCACTCAACCCCTCTTGTTTGGATTGAGAAGTGTCCTTTACTAGATAAAACCCCACATGGAAACCGTAGGGTATGAAATCCCTCTTCTTGTCCTTGAGTAATGTGTCATTATAGCCCTACAGGATAGTCTGATAGCATATTTCTCCCACAACGAGCCGGCATGGGACATGAGTGGGTAGGAGATGTGGTGCTCCGGTGGCCCCGAACACCTTGATATAGGTTGAGCATTCGTCTAAATCCCAATGGCCTACCTTTGCTACAATTTTCTTGGCTGTTGTGGATAATCTTGGGCATTCCTTGTTAAAAATAATGAAATGAATACGAGCGATGAATTCATCGCAGATGAGTGCGTAAGAGTTTTTATAAATGTTCTCCCATAGTATGCTAAAATAAATGTGGACCGGGAGCTCCGCAACATGGCAACTTAAATTCATGTCGGCGAAGACATTTCTTGTGAAGATGACATCAAGCAGGTATGAGGCCATGTGGAAAGCGGGTGTTTCCCCTTATTTCTTCGTTTGATACTGCTATACACAGGTTCTCAATTGCTTGGAAATTATGTCTCCCCAGTTGAAGCTGCTCCCGTAGATCACCATTGTGTACGCCAAAGGTATCCATGCTTTCAAAAACTTGGAGCAGCCATTTTCTCCATATATTCGGAAGATGAGAGCCATCAAATAGAAGTATGTCTCTCTCAAATTGGCCATCCCATACCAGCCATTGCTCCGGTTGGTAAAATTCTTTTCCTCCTTCCACCATGAGGCCATCAACTGACTGGTGTCATGGAATTCGTAGAAATTCACCACGAAGTCTGTGTTTAGTCACTCCTCTAGGTTTTTGAGCTTGCAATATTTCTGGGCTTCTGTCGGGAGGGAAAATCCAACACACCTACCATTCTCATCGTTGAGTAAACATTTTTGTGTGTCTGTATGGTCGATTAGCCACTTCAACACCTCTATGCATGGGAAAACTGGGGTTCTGCTGGCTACCATGTGTAGATAAGACCGTCAAATGTTTGGGAAAACTTGGTAATCAAGTGCCCTTAATGTGGTTCACTGTGTGGGATATATTATGGGTACTCCTCTCAGCTGATTCTATTGAAAATGTCCCCCCACTTTGGGAGCACTACTTTCGATCCGGTGCCTGCCTTTGTATCACCGAAGACCAGAGGCTAGACAAAATATTTCTTTGTTGTGGTTCTTATGACTGGTTCTGCCTTGGGAGCGTATTCTAGTTTCCTAACCACACCAGGAGATGAATATTTGAATGTCTCAGCTTCCTTTAACTTGGGTTCTCTCAACAAACGTCTGGTGGTTGAATTTCTCAGAAACATTTTACCTGCAGTTAGAACATAGTTTAGAGACTATGCAAGAAAATCAGATGCATATATAAATCACAACCACTGAATTTTGACAAACTTGAACACATACCTTTGCAACTTGTTGTTACACATTATTTTTGTCATCCCTATGACTGTTAATGATGTAAACCTATCTTTTGTCTTCAGAGGCGTCAGTGGCCTGAGTTTCTGAAGAAAGAAGAGAGAATAACTTTTCCCAAGAAAAGAAGTTTCATTCTTATTTGTAAAAACCCTATTGAAAGGATGTTTATAGGTTGCTATATAGGCAGGGCGCGAGAATGCCTGATTCTCGCAGGCTGCACCATATCTAGGTCACGAGGAGTTCACATTCTGCTCTATAGGCAGGGTGCAAGAATGCTTACACGTGGGAATACCGAGCGTTTTCTTGAATCTTCTAGAAGGAGAAACTTCCATGGTGAGGTGGCATCCGAATGGTTTGGATCTTACTCACTTCATGCATAGATGATTTTAGGGGCTAAATTTCGCTCATGGGCTAATTTTCCATGGTTTTTCCAAAAACGAGATTCGCTATTTTAAAAATGATTCGCCCAAATTCTATAGGATAAAATTATTTTTCCTTAAAAATCGCCAAAATTTTATAAAACTATATAAAATATTTAGAAATTTGAATATTTTTAAAAACATATCGCCAAACATTTATAGTTGGCATATGAAGGATTAGTAATATTCGCCAAGGTTTCTACATTTTAAAATAGATTTCCATCCTTAAAATCATCCCTGCTTTCATGATTTAGTGGGAGCATCCTAACCTCCTCACCTTATCCTCTTTAGCTTATAAAAGGAGAGGAGTTCTCATGGAGAAGGGCTAAGTTGGATTTGGCTTGGAATTATTAGCTTGGTTAGAGTGGTTTTGAGTTTTTCCTTTGTCAAGATAGATTGTGAATATTATCAGATCTGTGCTCTCATAATTATTGGAATGGAAGTGTGTGGGGAACGAAGGAAAGTTGGAAGGGACCTTACGACATCAAGGCCATGGTTGTAATCTCTCTTTCACATTTAATATGATACAATAATATGATTCTTTCCTATAAATCTTGTTGTGTTTTATTGTATGATTCCTTGATCACATACATAGGTTTATATTGAGTTTATGCTATTACTATCACTTTGGTTGGTTGCATTCTTTTGCAAGATCATCATTGTATGAGTGTTGGAATGGAGCTAGGACGACGATAGTGAAAGGAAGCGATGTTTAAACGGTATGTCACCTATCCCTCTTTAGTTAGTAAATTCAATATTTAAAACTTAAGGAAAGCGTCATGTTCTGGTGTGTTTTGTTCTAGATCTAGGTGGATCTAGGGAGATCAGTTAGTGTTCGCACCTATCGATTTATCCAATAACAAAATTGGCGACCATACTAAGGAATAGATTGTTTCCTAGTTAGTCTAGTTTCCCTTCCTTTGATTGCTTGTTTTCTAGTTTCTGAGTCTGTGGGACATCCATCCAGACTCTCTGTATCTAGAAGTTCACTTAGATTCCCTATCCTTTTTCAAAATTTTCTTTGATTACAGACATTCTCGCACTATACCTCTCTACAGCCTGCGAAAACCATTTATTTTCGCACCCTGCTGTTAGATCTAGTGCAAATTTTTTGCACCCTACTAGTGTCTGGCCTGCGAGAATACCTAATTCTCGCACTGTACTCTACTGCTAGGCTACAAACTTGTTTGTAATTTTTTTTGGATTGGGTCTTGTCATCTTTTGATGACCCAGTTTTTCTTTGATCAGCTAGATTGAGCTTTTGGACCCTATATTGATCTGTTTACAGTCTACTTGACATTCTTTGAGTTGCTTTTAGCCATCTTTGCTTTGTTTGGTTTTGAAGGATTAGTCTCTTTCTTTGAGTGTCTTTCAATTACAAAGCATGTGTTTTCTTTAGAACTGTCTAGGGAAAGGTCAGATTTCTTCTGAATAGTTTGCTTTAAAAGAAAAATTTTAGTTTGGGTTTCTTTGTTTTAACAAAGTTCATTATTGCTTTTAGTGAAATTTTTGAAACAAAAAGATTTAATTTCTTTCTTTATATTAGATTGGGGGCATCCTTCCATTTGAAGTAGCGAAATTGCATGATTCTTGGCATTTTTTGGTCTTAAATTATCAAAAATTTTCCCCCTCATGGCCGGGGGGGGGGGGGGGGGGGGGGGGGCATGAATCGTGCATTGGTGTACAATCTTTTTTGCTCATTTCTTGAGAATATTGATATTGATGAGTTTTAAGATTTTGGGACATTGTGCATCTGGGAATGATAAATGTTTTCTCCTTCTCATAGCATAGCTTTCATTGAAATGAAAAGATTACATCTTCATCTCTTTGCATAGCTTTCGAGGCGGTCGAAACACCATATTGTCCATGACATTTTCCTTTTGAGTAACAAAAACCATAAAATAAAGCGCTTATAAAAATTGATTAGACATTTTTATCTTTTCTGGTAGCAAACCTACATTAGATTAGTCATAGGGCTTTGGAATAGGTGTGAAAGATAACTTTCCAAAGATGCAAACAAACATAGTATCTTGTGATAGGGAGAGTTAAATCCACTTACTACATTTTGTCCTGGGAAGCCCTTCTCACACAAGGGTCAATCATGAGGTCACATTGAGACTGGAAGAGTTACTCACCCTTCTTTGTTGGTCTTGGTGTAGATATTACATTTATTATGGGGGTCGCTTGAGAGGTATACCCACAATGATGAGTGGAAGCCTTTCAATTTGATTTCGGGCTAGATACCCTGCCCTTGCACGTGGATCAGACTGTCGACTGTTTCCCCAGGCATCGCTGTAGTGATTGGTAACCTTAGTGGCCTATATATTTAGGGTCTTTACACAAGGTGACTGTGGAGGGGCAAGTCTTCACGGTACCTGGAATCGACGTTGGCCAAAATCACTCGGGCTCCTTGGAGGGTATACCCATGATTATGTGCGGGAGCTTGCACCAGGGTGTAAGTCCGTTAAGTAGGTCGTCAACGTAACTTTTCCACCCACTCTATCTCAGCCCCTTCTTACTTTGTTCCCACATCGTTGGATTTCATCACCAACTAGTGTGTTCATTGTGAGAAGGTTTTGTTTGCTTTCTTGCTTACTAGATTTTTAGCATGTGCTATTTGTTTTCCCTAGAGGACTCTAGATTGGATATTTATTTAATGGTGTTAGTTCCCGGAATGAACAATGAAGGAACCCCTGCTCCCAGGGAACCTTTTGTTTTTCCTTCTTATGGAAACATTGGTCCTCCTCACATCGCTACTTTGAGCCTTCCAGGTCTCACTATTGGATTACCGGTATGGTTGTTTTCCACTCAGGTAATCCTGAATGCAATTAGTGCTTCAGTCACAAGCACTTCCCCCCAAGAGAATCAACCTCATGTTGATCCTTCACCTTCTTCACCAGTAAGGTCTTCTTCGCCTTCTTCGCTTGCAAGGTCGTCTTTCATTTCATATTCTTCGTCGAGTGAAAGTTTTGAAGCTAGTAACCCGGTGAATAATAAGAAGAAGAAAATAAATAATAATAAGAAGAAAATTAAGCAAGGATCCAAACTTCCAACCACTATCAAACATGTTGGAAAACAACTAGTTACTGTTAATCGTGCTGGGAGTGTTGATGATGTCAACATCACCCAAACAACTCGTAAGCCCAATTACCCTTGCAGGCTTTGTAAGAGTAGCCATCTTCTTAAGGATTTCCCTGGTCTATCCAAGGTTATAGAAGCTTGGTCTACACACCCTTGCCAACCCGTATCATCAGCCTCTAATCAACATGTTGATGACCTCCCATTAACTAGTCAAGATACCGTTGAGAAGAATAAAAGTAGAGTCAAGTTCTCGTGTATGTTATGCAAAGGGGGTCATCTAACTCACCTTTTCCCTCATATGGAAGAATCCTTGAAATTCCGTGAAGACATACCTATTTCGTAGCCTCAACTTCCAGCCGCTTATCGCAAGCTTACTCTTGACCCCCCTATAGTTGATGGAATGATCAATCTGGTTCCCCTGTCGGTCAGTCCGGTTGATCAAGTGGTCAATCTGGTCATGTCCTTAATTGAACCAATTGACAAAGAGGTTGATCCGATCCCATCCTTTGTCGATCCCACTCTCCCGTTAGAGGATCGATGCAGTCTCGAGATGCTCGCTTTTCTCCTTCAGATGCTCTGGAATTTGAACTTGTGCACAAAATGAATTTGTTCAAAACCATTCTATAGATTTAAACAGGGATGAACTTACCTTTTCACACCAACCATTCAATTTGGGTTATGAGTGTAATTTCATTAAATCTACTACCAGATCTTTAAAGATGTTTAAAATTAAATTCATCGCGGGTTGATGGTGCGAGCGCGGGTTGTAACGTGGCCCATCGATGATTTCAAATTGATGTTGTTAAATCGGCGCACGAGGTAGAAAAAAATGCGATATCAAGCATGAAATCGTTTATTAAATGTCCAAATCTGATCGTATCTTATGCTGCAAACATCCCATCGTTTCGCTAGTCCAGTTGGTGGGTCGAGGGTCGAGATTATGCTTCAAACAATTTTTGTTGATATCTCCTTTAAAAATGTCTGACGCCGATCGATCTTTCCGTACAGAGGTGATGTGGCAAAGCTTACTAGTAGGCATGCTTAGGACCCAGGGAACCTTAACATGACTCAGAACGAAACTAGGCTGTACGACCCCCTTACGTGATAAAGACACATGGAATTCGAGACCAATGACTTCATTTGATCGTGTTAATAGTAATCAGGAATTTCTTTAAGCTATAAGTTCTAAAACCCAATCCTATCTTGACAACGCCGAAAAGTATGAAGGATCGATGATCGACGATAAACCTACCCAAGTGCTCTTGGATCAACTCTCTCAAAAAAGTACCAATTTTGAAAATGCATCGAGGATCGACGATGTGTTTTTCACAGAAAAAATGATTCTTTTAACCTTTCTATATTTCCCCGACCCCAAAAAGCACGTCGGTCTTCGACTATCAGTGATTCCTTTATGTCCTTTGTTAACATCTATTTCCCATATTTTTCTGGTGCAAAAGGGGATCGAATATATCTTGAAACTTTGTGCAAACAACTTACACAAAACAATTTTGACTTCTGCCGAGGCCGATGGGGATCGATGCTCGACGAGTGTTGTTACTGTGTGGTCCCCTTACTTTCTTGAATTTTTTTGACGCTAAACCTGGGCGCATTAGGTGTAATGTTAGTTGTCGATTATTAATTTGAGTGTCAATTTATTTTAGACATGAGGTTTCACAAGTTCAAACAACCCTGAATTGATGATAAGAGTCATGAAAACAAAACAAAGATAAACCATTTCCCAAAGTGAAATCGATTTAGAAAGTGAAAAAAACAAGTGGTACCCAAAAAGTGATAAAATTTCATAAATATTTTAGGGTGTGTTGAGTGCTCAACAAATGGTGACTTACTGGGCGAAAGAAGAATCTTTGTTACTTCCCCGCGCTCAGATGATGCAAAATATGGTTAAGAACTTAACTGTTTTTTTTTTTTTTTATCAAACTCTCTTCTATCCTTGCATTTGAAATTCCTCCGATTCGTGAATCCGGGCTTGCCTGTGGGGTTTCAACCTTTATTCCACCTTCATTCCCTTTAACCATGACCCATGCCCCCTTTTGACAATAATCGAGTAAAACATTCAATGGCACCGTGCCTTTTAGTTATCATCATTCACTTGTTGCGGTGTTTCTCCGCTGCCAGTGAGCGTCCATAGCCCCTGCGAAGTCACCCCGACATCACGGAGCTTGCTCCGTTGCTAGCGAGCATCCATAGCCCTGATGGAGTTATTTTCATACCCTCTCCTATCTCATGCTCATTTGATATAATTGATTTAATTTTGGTAGAGATGCCCTAAGCGAGTGGGAGAGGAGGACGCCTGTTTTCTGCAAGATGAGATGGTTAAAGTGAATTTTTTTTAAGCCTTGTCTTGAGCTACATGTGGCCCTTTCAAACTTACCATATTTCCATTGGTTTTACCAGACCACCAAGTAGACACTTCATCACTTGCCAAGGTTGTTCATTTGTAAAGGTTAGATACATAACTCTTTTAAGACAACATCAATTCACCCAACTTTTCTTGTGTTGCATGTAAGCATGAGTCAGGAACAAAGTTTGCTACACCGTATTGATTAAGGTCAACCAATGCCTTTCATAACACAACTTTATTGCACAGAAAATACTACACAAAAGAAAAACATAAATAAAGGACTCCACAATCAACATGCCTAACCCCTACACAATAAAATAACACAAACACACACACATTTTTTTTTTAACATAAATATTGTTTTAGGGCTTGCCCATTCACTGGGAGGGCGTCAAGTTCCCCCCTTAGATTTTGCAACTGATACGTGCCTACCCCAAGTTTCTCGGCTACCTGAAAAGGTCTGAGCCATAGATTTTGAAACTTTGAATGTTTTCTCTTTGTTTCATTTTCCCTATCCCATTTCAGGACTAAGTCTCTTTCTTCAAAATTCTTCGCCTTGGCCTTGTGCTTGTCAAACCACCTTTTAACTATCTGTTGATGAGTGACTAACTTTTATTTTTATTTCTCTCTCTCTTCTTCCAGCATGAGGAGGGTATTAATCCTTTGTTGAATAACCGATGAGGGTTGTCCTCTAGATCCTTGAGAAAGCTGAAGAGATGGAAGATATAGCCTGTTCGGGAGAATGGATTCTTGTATACTAGAAAGTATGGGGAGTTCCCTATAGATTCCTTGGGTGTTACTCTATTGGCCCATAAGGAATTATGGAGTGAACTATGCCAATTCCTATGATTGTCTACAATTGTTTTCTTCAATATCCTCACTAGGTTCTTATTGGTTGATTCTGCCACTCCATTCCCTTGTGGATAGTAGTTTGCAGAGTATCTGATTATGATTCCTTTGTCTAGAGAAAAATCTGTTAATAAGGTGGAACAAAAGTAAGCAGAATTATAAAAAACAAGAACGAAAGGAACACCGAACCTTGTGATCAGCTATTGTTATATGAATTGGATTACCACCTTTTCGTTTACATGATTCAGAGGAACGACCTCTGCCCATTTCGTGAAATAGTCTGTAGCAATCAATATGCATCTATGTTGTTTTGAAGAACTTGGTGTAATTTATCCTATGACATATCACCGCCATTTCTCGAATGGTTTGGAGATGGACACAATTTGGAGTGGGACAGATTCAATCTTTTCCCTCCCCATGCTCATTTGACAAGTTTTACAGTGTCTGGCGTATGTCTGAGTGTCTCTAAACAGAGTAGGCCAATAATAGTCGGCTCTCAGTATCTTGTGAGTGGTCGTATTCGCTGCAAAATGTACACCTGTAGGACCATCATAGAGCTCCTTCAGAACCTTGTCTGCTCCTCATGTTCGAGACATATTAAAAGTACCTCATCATAATTTACACGGAAAAACACCGAATTTATGAGGCGATATTGTGTTGATTTTAGTCCAAGAGCTCTCCTTTCCTTAGGGTTTAGGTTTTCTGGGCAAGTCCCGTGATGCAAGAGATAAGTTAGTTTCCCATACCAAGACTCCTACCCTTGGGGAACATATAAATCCTCACTACACCATAAAGCCAATTCATTCTCCCACCTAGAATCTTCATTTACTTGGTCTTGGGCTTCAACGGCCAGTTTACATAATCCTTGTCCCTTAACGAATTTGGTAGGTTTTATATCTAGATCAAATTCTTGGACAACTGCCATCCATTTCCCTCTTCTTTCCCCCATCCCCTGTTGAGTGAATAGGGATCGAACTGCAATATGAGGCACAATACTTTGGTGTGGTTTTTTAGGATGTCATATATGAAATGTTTTACTGCCTTGTACACCGCATAAGCTTGTTTGTCTATATCAGGGTAATTTAGTTCAGCCCCTTGGATATTAGTGCTCATAAATGAGACCGACGCCTCATTTTTGTCATCATCCTTTTGAGTCAATACTGCAACTAACGATTGGTCGGAGGAAAAAATATAGAGGAAAAAATATTTGCTAAAGTTGGGACTTCACAACACTGGAGCTTGAGATATTGCAGTCTTAATATTGCGGAAAACATTTTTTCGTTCGTCATCCCACTTAAATTCAACATCTTCATGGATCATTTTTTGTAAGGGTTTGATAGTTTCAGCAAAATCGGGGGTGAAATTCCTCAAAAAATTGATTTTCCCAAAGAAGGATTGCATATTCTTTTTGTTGCAGGGTAAGGGAAGCTCAGCTATAGCCTTGATTCATTCTGGGTCTATGCGAATTCCTATTTGAGATATAATATGGCCTAGTAGTTTCCCTTCCTTGACACCAAAGCTAGTTTTCTTAGGGTTTAAAGATATACCGTGTTTCCTACACCTTTTGAAAATATGGGTTAGGTGTTGGATGTGATCTTCTCTATTCTTTGAATAAACAGTCACATTGTCCAAATAAATTACTACACATTTGTTGATTAGTGCTTGAAAATCTACATCCATGGCCCTTTGAAAGGTTTCCCCTGCATTGATTAACCCAAAGGGCATGCATTTATAAACAAAGGTTCCCCACTTGGTTCGGAAGGTAGTTTTCAATCGATCTTCCTCTGAAACTAGAACTTGGTTGTAACCTGAAAAACCATCCATCACGGAGAAAATATCAGAACCAGACATGGTCTTCAAGAGTTGCTCCATCGGTGGGACTGGGTAGTTGTCATTTTTTGATGCTTTGTTGAGGTTTTTGAAATCCACACACAGGCGGATCTCCCCAGAATTTTTCCTGACATGAACCAAATTATCTACCCAGGCAGAGTGTCTAACCTGAAAGATAATCTTAGCATCTAGTAATTTCTTTAACTCCTAACACATGAGGGGTTCCAGAGATGGGTGGTACTTCCAGAGCTTCTATTGGAAGGGTTTTACTCCAGGTTTTAACAATATTGTGTGTTGAATGATGCGAGTGTCATAAGTCTTCAAATCTCGGTAGGACCACACAAAAACATCTTGATATTCTTTGAAAAGTTTGAGATAGGATTTCCTTTCGTATTTAGATATTGTCTTGCCAAGATTTATATTCTTAGGGTTCTCTAGGGTTCCTAGATTTATAGTCTTGTACATGGGACATGAACTCCCTGTCTTTGTGTTTGTTGATCCTTTAAATATTTACCTTAAGTAAAAAAGGTTCTCCAAATTGGTTACCCATTTCGGTATCGCGTGAAACCTTGGTTTGTCAGTTGAGTGATCTATTTCACCTCTTTGTTCATGGGGATTGGTTTCTACTAGTTTCTCTTGGAACACTTCATCATCAATAGCCAGGTCTTTAAAATTTTCCTGATTGGTTAAGACGTTTATGATCTGTCCATCCCCTTCAAATACCTTCCAATTAGAAATATTGTTGGGCACCGATGGTTTGTAGAGAAGTTCCAGAGTTAGCTGGGAGGCTTCATAGTCTTCTAAAGGGGATAGCCTCGAGGCAATAGTGGCCAAGGAATCAACAAGAGTATTGTTTGTTCTGGGGATTGCTGTAATGTTGAAGGCTTCAAAATGTTCTATTAGTATATGCACTTCCTGTTGATAATTCCTCAGGTGGGGAGAGTTGCAATGTATAATATTCCTTATTTTCCTAACGGTGATTTCAGAGTCTCCGAAAAAATTTAGTTCTTGAACATTTTAGTCTATGGATTTATTTAGCCCTTGCACTAAAGCTTCATACTCGACGGTGTTATTACTGCATTCAAATTCTAGTCTGCAGGACAAGAAACTTCGTTTCCCCTTCGGATCAATGAGGATACACCCCACTCCTGACCTTTATTGCGATTTAGACCCATCAAAGTGCAAGGTCCATAATTGCGAGCGAGAATCATAAAATTCTCCATGCCTACTAACTTGTTCCTGTCCCCTTATTTTGTCTGGGGTTTCCAACAAAGGTTCTTGACAGAAGAGGGTTTCTTCCACCGTTGTTGGTACATTTTCTTGAAAAGTCATTTGGGAGTTTTGAGTAAGAGGAACATCAGATGAGAGAGGGGAGAAATTACCGAAATCAGAATCGCAGGAGTATTTTCTTAGCATGGGGAAGTCTTCCGACGAGGGTTCATTGAGGGATTCTAAATCGGTGACAATATGTTTGAGATACCTTTCCCTATTGATCTTAATCATGTTTGTGTGTCCCTTTAATGGAAACCAGAGGTGAGCCCACTCTTTGCTAAAGTAACCATTCAACTTCTCGGACCAATCTCGACTAAGGATCAATCCATAAGATTATGGTATATATACTACAATGATGTCAATTACTTGAACAAATTTCGAGTGTGTGGCCATTCTGATCATGACATCCTTGAGTTCTCCAATAACTTTCACCTGGGTTCTGTCCAGTTGTATCACATGCTTATGAATTTTGAGAGGGACTGCATTTAATTTCTTGTAGATAGACAATGGCATAACATTAGAGGATGCCCCTGAGTCAACTAAACAATTATGGAGGTTTCTATTGAAGACTTCAAACATTAAAAGGAATGGTGGGACAAAAGGATTTCATTTTTTTTATTATCTATAGAGCAAGCGTTCACATTTGGTTTGTTTTTTATATCCGTGGAGGATGGATTTTCCCCTTGGTTAGTGCCTGCTATGGGAGTTTCTATTGACTTCAAGGCTTGTAACAAAAAGTCCTTTTGCTGGGAAATCCTACACATGTCCATGACAGATACATTTTCCTTCAATCTTTTTAGATCTTATACTATGTTGTAGTCTAGCTTGGGTGATTCTCGTGTATGGATGTTTATATGATTTCTTTGGGAGACAAAAGGCGATTTCAGGTGTTCAGATGTTTCTTTTCCTCTTGTATTTTTCGCAATGGTAAGGTTTGTTTAGAACTAATGACCCCTACTTCATGTTTGCACAACCAAAACCTCAATGGGTGGTTCTTGAACCTTTTCTATGTCATCGGAAGGCATTGGCAAGTCAGGATCCCACAACAACATGGTTGTTTCTTCCAGTGGGTCAACTTCTTCCTGATCAACAATATTCATCGCTGAGACGCTTGATTGCTCAGTAAGGGAAAATTCATCTAGGAACCGATTGGCCATCAAATTCATGGCATGCACCCATTGTGGACAGTCTCTTTCAGAATGTTTCTCTTAGTGATAGGTACAGAAAGAGTTAGATGCCAAATTACCCATGTTGATGTTTAAGTTGGTTGGGGGAGGTTCAATTGCTTTGAACAATGGGTTTCTTTTAAAAAAGGGTTTATAGGGCCTTTGGCCTTGGTTTCCTTCCCCTGCACTTCTTTTCATGTATACAATTTCATTTGACAGCTTCTTTATCATTCGTTGTAGGTCTTCTATGTCTCCACTTCCGTTTTTGGGACCTTGTTCTATTTATTTCCCTGGGGGTCTAGTCAACAAGAGTCCTTTCATGGGTGGAGGTTGAGCTTCCTTATTGATGAATGAGACTTGACCCTCTTTACATCCCTTCATTTGGAATTCAATTTTTTTTGCTTCCTCAAAATTCTCAGCTAGGGTTGTTTTGGCAGCCCTTTTTAGAAACATGAAAATAGAAGCAGGGAGAGAGTTAGCGTATACTTCGATTTGCAACTCCTGAGTGGTTTTAGCTTCGGGTTGGAATTTTTTTCAGGATAGTGGTGAATCATTGATTGAAGTCTTTAACCTTTTATTTTGATCCCATGGTGGCAACGAACAACTCAACCATGGAAGCTCCTGTAGTGGTTTCTTCTGCAAATTTGTCTAAAAAATATTTTTGAAACTTTGTCCAACTAGTTATGGACCCTATAGGCAAGTTAAAATACCACGTGGAGGCTGAATTCTCAAAGGTATAGGGGAAAATCCTGAATACTACGTCTTCATGTTGGACATTCATCAGTCTAAAAGCTAGCATGAACTTTTTGATATGGTCTTCAGGCAATCCTGAGGTTTCAGGGTCAAATTTAGGGAGTAATTTCTCTGGATGTCGGGGGAGGTTATGTACTCGTCCGGGGATTTCCAGAGAATCTCTGTCCAACCAAGGTTGATTATTCTAAGGTGGGTTTCCCATTTATTCATTATGATCATTTTTATCCTCCATGTCGTCCGACTCCAAGGCTAAGCGATATGAGTTAAATCCTTCCTCTCCAAATTCAAAATTGTTGAGCTCAGAGAAGTTACCAACTGGTGTTTCGGGGATCAGATTAAGGGGATGTTCGGTCTCGGTGAGGGAAAAATCTATCAGGTCTTATACCGTGTGAAAAAAAACCTGGTCAGGGGTGTTGACCACTGGTTTGCTTACTTGTTTTCTATGAGGAAGTAACAGAGCTAAGGGTAGTGCTCCAATTTGTCGGGCGTAAGCTCTTGTGATTCTTCTGAACTGGTTCAACTCCTCGTGGGGAAGAGCGTAAGGTATTTAAGGGAATATATGTTCTTCCTCTTGCTGGGGTGAGTTAATTGTTTCGGGAGTACTCAGTGTGTGTGGTCTATATTGAGAATGACTAGCCATGCATGTGGGTTGTTTTAAATATGTAGGCTAAGCGAAATATTATATCAGAAATATTGTTAGACATTCATTCATCGACCCTCCTTCTAGCGCCAATTTTTTTGAGGGGTCCTAAATCCATTTAACTCAACATCAGGAACCAAACCTTCTACTGAGGCCCAATTAGAATCTGCAACGTTTAATGGTGGAGTGGTTCTCTAGACCTTTCGATCCGTCCAGTTTATCGATGGGCTTTACGTAGTGATTGACATGATATCTTCTTATGAAAGTTCCGCCTTCAGTTTAAATGTTCTCTTTTTTTGTCTTTTCTTTTGTTAGATAGGTCTGATTAGAAGATGTGTGCTGGTATAAACCAGCTGGTAAAAAAAGGGGGGGGGTTTCTTAACTACTGAAGAAGGTTGAGCTTGGGATAACCCTAGTGATCAAGCGTGTAGACAAAGATATTCATACCTGTGAGAAGTCTAGTACTAATACATTAACTTGTTAGTATTTCAATTATTGACACAGATACAATTATCGAAAGAAAACATACATGCAATAGAATGATGGCAAGAAAAATAGTTTCCTTAGCTCTAACATTAATCACACATTAACATAGCGATTTGCTTTCATCAATAGAGGCAAGAAATACAAAAATATTGAAGCAACTAACTTATCAATAGATTCATAAACTCTTACTCATTACAACATCAATTCATGAAACAAAGTCGGAAGTAATTCCTCCTTAAATCCAATCACACATGCCTTTGATGAAAAACAAAAGTTTGTCTCCAATCCTAAACATGATTTCTCAATTAAGGTAGCTCGGAAATAGTTCCTTACAATTCAAAAAATGAGGGTCTTTGCAAAAACCATCGAACTTTTCTAAAAGGTCGATCCTCTTATTTATAACGAATCATTAACTAAAAATAACTATCAAAAGTGCGAGCTAAGTAAAACAAAACATAGCCACATGGCACTTCCATGTCTCTGTTATCTAAGAGTCATCTAATAGTTTCACTGAAGTAGATGACTCTTCTCATACTCTAACCATTTGACGAAGAGTTCCTTGCATGTATTGGCATACATGAATCTGTGTTGGTCCATCATGGTCGAAAGGATTTATTTTACTTCTACTGCCCGTGCCCGATAATTAACTATTTTGACACTTAACTGCTGAAATACTGTTCGAGCCTTGATTGGGTGCTCCATGAACTGTTGTACTTGACCTAGTGCCATGCTCACCACCTTTGATATCTATGCAGTCCATGTCGAGTCTTGTTCTGCATGTTGTTTGACTATGTCATGCAAGTCGACAAAGTCCTTGGGTGATTCAAATTCTGAGAGGCCGATGTCTTTCATCTTCTGATTAATCTTGAACCAAATCCTTTCGCAATCGACCCATTTTTCCTGAATCTCCCGCTGAGGTTCCTGGGAAATTTTCACCCAATATTTGACCACTTTCCTTATCCAATCTATGCTACTGTCCCTCAGCACTCGAATGCCATGCTCTTTGGCATCTTGACCCTTTTGAACTGCCTTGATGTAGTCAATTCTTTCCACTGCTTGGTTGGGCCTTCTCATACCATCTTTCCATGTCTTTGGAGGTCGCTAGTGCCATAAGGGTGTCTTCTTGGAAGTCGGCTATCCCTGCAGTGAAAAGGTACCATTCATTCATGAATTTGTCATAGGCGTATTGGAACTCACTTCTCAAAAACACCGTGGCTTGTGTGGAGTCTTGATAGTATTTTTCCAAATGGCACAGATGCTCCAACTCCTTTAGCGCAATGACCAACTCCTCTTCATTTTTTCTTTCTCTATCCAGGGTGGCATCTGTGATAGCCACCCCTATGCCGATAAGCTCAGACGTCTTGGCGTGCTCTATGCTGATCAATTTTTCCTCTGTGGTGATGATAATCAAATTGTCCAATGTAAGCCTCCTCTTCTTAGTGGTTCTCTTATGATGGCTTTCCTCTTTCGGTCGTAGGCAATTGCTTGTATATCGACGACCTCATCAACAGGTTCGGGGATTTGTTGTTCTCCCCAAGTTAGAGTATTTCCCTTGCTTCCGACTATGTATATATGTTCTAGGATGGGTTCATGAACCTCTTCTATATGTCCCGATGGCTCAACTTCTGGTTGTTTCTCATCGATTGGTAAGGTATCGACCAAAACTAAGGAATCGGGGGAAGGTTCGGTACTTACTTGGCAATCGATTGTTGAAATTCCGATTTCCTGTTGTGGAATTTCTTCTTCCTGTCTGCCCGATCCTAGCTCATCCCTCAAGATGTCCATTGGGGTTACCGGTACATCGAGTGGCTCAGTGTCTAAGGCACTTTCGACCTCATGCTCGCTCTGCATATGGCTCTGAACTGGAGCATCGGGACCTGGGGTAGATCCTCTCTCAGGTTCTTTCTCTTCTGTAATCTTCACTGGCATCACTAGGGACACCTTCGAACTCTCCTCATCATCATAGATGGTTATCAAGTCGAACAAGGGATTTGGTACACTTTTTCTTCATGATGTCCTCGCTATCTCAAGATGGGTCAAAATTTCCCCTGGTGATATGATATGTGGTGGTGGAACTTCAGGGCTTTCAGACCCAGTGATTTCTTCAAGTTCCATTGGCTCTAGGCCACTTGGCTCTCCTCAGATTTTGATTGGGTCATTAGCAAGAATCCTCATCATTTCTATCAGATTAGGGTCATTTTGGAATTGATCAATTATTCTCTGTGCCCCTCTAGCAAGAGTAATCCCCTTGTGTGTGCCTATGTGGTCTTTGCCGCCCTAATTTCTTCCCTGGCTCTGAGGTCCTCTTGGGCCAACTGCTTTATGGTCTCCACATGTTCATCCATGCTCATGGCCTTGAACCTAGTCATATTTGGGTTGGCCATTCTATGTACTACTTCGTCCCAGTCTTGGGCACACTCAGTGAAAATTTCATCCTCAAACTTATCATGAGCGTATGGCCAACATGATGATACCTATGAGGCATGTTAGAGGACCATGCCCTTAGGGTCATGCTTGCGGAATCGACCCATCAGGAACCTAAATTCAAGTTGGCTCAACCCTTATTGTTTGGATTGAGCAGTGTCCTTTACCATATAAAACCCCACATGGAAACTGTAGGGTATGAAATACCACTTCTTGTCCTTGAATAATGTGGTGTTTTAGCCTTGCAGGATAGTATGATAGCAGATATCTTCCACAATGAGCTAGTCTAGGACATGAGCGGTTAGGATATGTGTTGCTCTGGTGGCCTCGAACACCCTGATATAGGTTGAGTGTCCGTCTAAATAACAATGGCCTACCTTTGATACCATTTTCTTGGCTGTTGCAGATAATATTGTGCATTCCTTCTTAAAAACAATGAAATGAATACGAGCGATGAATTCATTGCAGATAATTTCATAAGATTTTTTATACCTGTTCTCCCATAGTATGCTGAAATAAATGTGGACCGGGAGCTCCACAACATGCCAGCTTAAATTCATGCCGACGAAGACATTTCTTGCGCATATGACATAGAGAAGGTACGAGGCCATGTGAAAAGCGGGTATTTTCCCTTCTTTCTTCATCTAATCCTACTGTACACAGGTTCTCAATTTCTTGGAAATTATTGCTCCCCAGTTGAAGATGCTCCTAGATATCGCCATTGTGTATGCCAAAGGCATCCATGCTTCCAAAAACTTGGAGCAGTCCTTTTCTCCATATAGTCGATAGATGAAATCCATCAAATAGATGTATGTCTCTCTCAAGTTGGATGTCCCAAACTTTCCATTGCTCCGGTTGGTAAACTTCTTGTCCTCCTTCCACCATGAGGCCGTCGTGGAATTCGTAGAACTTGACCAAGAAGTCTGTGTTTAGTCGCTCCTCTGGGTATTTGAGCTTGTAGTATTTTTGGACTTCCGTCGGGAGGAAAAATATGACACACCCGCCATTCTCATCATTGATTAAACATTTTTTTGCATCTGTATGGTCAATTAGCCACTTCAACACCTCTATGCACATGAAAACTTGAGTTCTTCTGGCTACCATATGCAGATAAGACTGTCGAATGTTTGGGAAAACATGGTCATCGAGCGCCCTTACATCCGGGTCGCTGTGTGGGGTATACTTCGGGGACTCCTCTTAAATGATTCTATTGAAAAGTTACCCGCACTGTGGGAGCACTAATTTGGATCCGGTGCCTTCCTCTGTATCACCGAAGACCGGAGGCTGGACAAAAGATTTATTTGTTGTGGTTCTTATGACTGGTTTTGCCCTGGGAGCGTATTCCATCTTCCTCGCCGCACTAGGAGAAGAAAATTCGCCTGTCTCAGCTTCCTTTATCTTGGGTTCTCTCGATGAATGTATGGTGGTTGGATTTCTTAGGGACATTTTACCTGTAGTTATAACATAGTTTAGAGATTGTGCAAGAAAATTGAATGCATATATAAATCACAATCGCCGAATTTTTACAAACTTGAACACATACCTCTGCAGCTTGTTTAATCTGGTTTTGATAATCCGAGGATCAACGCTGTCTCGAGACACTCGCTTTGATCCTTCAGATGATATGGAATTCAAACTTGTGCGCAAAATGAATTTGTTCAAAACCGTTCTAGAGATTTAAACAAGGATGAAATTACCTTGTCGCATCAACCATTCAATTCGGGTTATGAGTGTAATTTCATTAAATATTCCGCCATATCTTCAATGATGTTTAAAATTAAATTCATCGCGGGTTGACGGCGCGGGCGTAGGTTGTAACGTGGCCTATCAGTGATTTCAAATTGCTATTGTTCAATCGACGCACGAGGTAACAACAAATGCGTGATCAAGCATTAACTGGTCTATTAAATGTGCAAATCCGATCGTATCTTATGCCGCAAACATCCCATCGTTTCGCTAGTCCAGTTGGTGGGTCGAGGGTCAATATTTTGCTTCAAACTATTTTCATTGATATCTCCTTGAAAAATCTCCGACACCGATCGATCTTTATGTACAGAGCTGACGTGGCAAAGATGACTAGGAGGCGTGACCAGGACCGATGGAACCTTAACATGACTCAGGATGAAACTAGGCTGTACGATCTCCTTACGTGATAAAGACACATGGAATTCGAGACCAGTGACTTCATTTGCTCATGTTAATAGGAATTGGGACTTTATTTAAGCTAGACGTTCTAAAACCCAATCCTATCTTGCTGACGCCGAAAAGTATCAAGGATCGGCGATCAACGATAAATCTACCTAAGTGCTCTCGGATCGACTCTCTCGAAAAAGTCCCGATGCCGAAAACGCATTGGGGATCGACGATATATTTGTCGTAGACAAAATGATTGTTTTAGCCTTTCTAGATTTCCCCGACCTCGATAAAGCGCATCGGTCATCGACTATCAGTTCCTTTACGTCCTTTGTTAACATAACCTTCCCATATTTTGCTGGTGTTGAAGGGGATCGAATATCTCTTGAAACTTTATGCGAATAAATTACACAAACCGACTCCGCCTTCTTCCGAGGTTGATGGGGATTGATCCTTCTACCAAGGCTGATGGGGATCGGTGCTCGATTACTGTTGTTACTTTGTGGTCTCCTTACTTTCTTGAATTTTTCTGACGCTGAACCTGAGCGCGTTAGGTTTAGTGTTATCTGTCAATTCTTAATTCGGGTGTCAAGTTCTTTTAGACATGAGGTTTCACAAGTTCAAACAAACCTGAAATGATGATAAGAGTCATGAAAACAAAACAAAGATAAACCATTTCCCAAAGTGAAATCGATTCAGACAGTGAAGAAAACAAGTGGTACCAAAAAAGTGATAAAATTTCATAAAGATTTTAGGGTGTGTTGAGTGCTCAACACAACATTACGATAGTGATCCTACACATGAGACTACCATGAGTTCTTTGCAGTGTCGGACGAGGGTGTACTCATGAAGGATCTAATCCACATTATGGACCATCACATTCGACGGCTATGACATTGAACAATTGATCAGGTCAAGGTCCAGTGGGACAATTATAGTCCACATTCAGCTACTTGGGAGGACACATATGATATGCGCCAACAATTTCCATTTTGTTTGATAGTTAGACATTTAGATCTTGTCAGATGCTTTATTCACTACATATATATATATATATATTATGAAACTTCGGGACGAAGTTTAAAACAAGAGGGGATGTATGTAATATCCCTCTTTTGTGAGCACATGTTATTGACTTATTCTTTGAGGACACTTGTGTGCAAGTGATCTTGTTTTAGTATATGGTTGTCTATTTGCTTATGAATTCTTATGATCACGTTGATGGATTATGATGTTATGTTTGGACTCCGGATCGAGTCAGGGAGTGGATTGTATTGGTTTGAGTATTTTATTTATGCATATGTGACATATGATTTGGTATATTATGATGTTGTTTATGGATCATTGACAATGTTTCATTGATGGATGCAAGATGACGATTTCTTGTGAATCAGACTCACATAAGGAGTAAAGGGGCCATGTACAACAACCATATATTGAGGGAGAGGTGTGGCAACAACCCTGTCATAGCCTACTAGCACTCCCGTCGTGGCTCGAATTCTAGGTTAAAGATTACCTAGTTTGAGAGATCCACGATGCCGTGAGGGCATACCGAGACAATATCTCATGAATATTTTAAGGGGCATGCAATAAGGCAGGGTCCTTATTCCTTAGAGGCCTTTAGTCTCTCATAAGGTCACCCGAATGGAGTACTGACTCCTGGGGCTAGACAACTACCAAAACCGATCAAAGGCGAGTGGAACCCTTGGAGCACGTAGTGCGTCTTGAAGGGCACGCCACGTAATTAAAATTTGAATCAAAGGCGAGTGGCACCCTTGTACCACAGAGTGCGTCTTGAAGGGCGCATTGCGGTATATATATAAAAAAGTGAGTCAATAAATCTAGGTGGCCTAGAAAACTTGAGTGAATGTTAAACCTTATAAAATATTGAGCACCTGCCGAATTAATTAATTAAATAAAGAATGAATTTATTAAGCATAATCCCTAAGGGTCTAGGCATTTGCAAATAAAGATTTAACTAAGCCTAAGTCTAAGTGAGTGAGAAGACCAAAAACTAAATTTTAAATTAAATGATGAGGGGATGAATTAAATCAAATTAAGAATCAATGAAAAACAAAAAAAAATCCTAAGGAGTGATTAATACACTTGTGCAAGTAAATACCAAAATATAATTTAAAATGAGAAAGGAATATGTGTAAGCATAGAAAGGTATCTAGAGTCTAGTCTAACTAAACAACTTTCATAATTTAAACACAACTCAGTTTTAGAAATACATCAGTCATTAAAGAAGAAATAAAGGGAATAAAGGGACAACCAGGAGTGATTTTAAAATCGCTTTTAGGATGGGTGAGGGAAATTGACATTTAATTTAATTAAATTGTGGATTTATTGGTGCAACTAAGGGAATGGGTGACAAGTGTATGGGGGGAATAATTCATAATTAAATAAAAAAAATGAATTAAATGTGCAAATGACAAGTTGTCATGAAGAAAAATTTCTATAAAACAAATCGTTGAGAGGAGGAATGAATCACACTAGTTATTAGTAAGGTTATGCTGCAAAAATTATGGCTTGTTTTACTTATGAGAGTTGGGATACCCAACTCGAGAGAGAGAGTGGTGGCTCTACCTTGCGAGGCAAGATGGGAACTAGAAGATTTTGGTTGTGTTTGTGTGTGGCCTCTTTGCGGCTTGAGGGGCTAAGGGGGAATAATAGTACCCCTAGCATTGGCTGGGAGGTACCGATGAAGTCTCCACGGTTAACAAGCAGGGAGCTGGATGGAGTGCAAGCGCGGGAGAACATCTTCAATTTATTGTCGTTGGTTATGATATTTTATGGTTAATTCTTTGTATAAAATATTGATAGATCTGGACACTAAATATATTTGGAAAAAATTGTGATATTATTGTTTTTAATTATCATGAATTGCGAATTAAAATGACAACAACATGAAGAATGAAAATTTGTATTATATAGTTTATGTCTCATTATGAATGCATTTTTAAATTCTAATAGCAGCCATAAGGCATATGAGATCTTGTAGTTGTTAACGTTCCCTGGATTGATCATATTTTCGATAAGGCTTGAACCTTCAATTTTTGTATCATTTTGTGCAAAAAAAAAACTGAAACCCTTCCAGGCCAAGAGGCCGTCATTGTTGGGACATATAATCGGTTCTGGTCATTGTTGGGTAGGTGAATGATGTGTAGGTAAAGTTATAACCCTTTTGGCTTATTCTAAAGGGATCTTCTCTGTGAAAACTAAGTTTTAAATAGCAACAACAAAACTTGAACTCCAAATAACAACATCTATTTCCATTCTGTGTTTTACATTTTATAACATCTATTTCCCTCTGCGTTTCTTTAACATTGTGTAAACTATGTGTCCTCCGAGGTCTGTCATCTCAACGATTTTAAAAGGTGTACCTCGACGTTTCCCTGGATCTCCTCTGCACAAGACACTTCAGAACTCGCCCAACAAATTGGATACCTTCCTTCTCTTGCCCGGTATTTCTCTTTCGCTGTCTCTGCGAATTCCCTGGTATTCCATGGCATATTGACCATCAATTCCCCCCCCCCACAATAAGGAATGGCTCTGTGCCTTCACTCTGCCATTGCCCAACGATTTTCGTGATCATTTCCCAGCCTGGTATTCCTCCCTCCTGCCGTTTAATCCCTGAATATTATCTGTGTATGGCATTAAAATTTGCACCCAAATTTCGAGCTCCCTCTTGGATTTTAATACCCGAAATATTCTCTGTGTATTGCATTAAAATTTGCGCCCAAATTTCGAGCTCCATCCTGGATTTTAATCCCTGAAATATTCTCTGTGTATGGCATTAAAATTTGCGCCCAAATTTCGAGCTACCTCTTGGATTTTAATCCCCAAAATATTCTGTGTGTGGGGCATTAAAATTTGCGCCCAATTTAGAGCTCCCTCTTGGTGTTTTTAATCCTTGATCCTCTCTGTGTATGGATTTTAACTTTCATCCAGATTAGAGTCCCAATAGATGTACCAGGGAGAAAGGAAGAGAATAGAAAAATTCTTAATGTGTCCTGGGTTTGCGAATTCGTACACTAGATGACTGTGAGTGGTAAATCCTTGCCTTTAATAAATACCAGACGCTTAGTGCACCCACCTTCGGTCCTCGTGGACTCCCTCGTCGACACTTCATGTGGTTTTATAGGATTCCTCTCATGGAATTGATGAGGTGGATACATTCGTTGGCGCTTGGGTTCGCGACTATGGACTTGGAGACGGGCCGACCTGAGCCAAGGCTCAATTTTCGGATTTGGAGAGAAGAATGAGAATAACCTTTGCAGGATACAAATTTCTGTCAGTCTCAGTTTTATTTTTAAACCATAAGGTAGATGTCTGACTTTTAAATCCCTTGCAGGGTGAATTTTTGAACCCAAGGATTATTTCTTCCACCGCCTACCCTTCAGACCCTTAAGACTTTTACTGTTATGTTGCCAAAAATCTGGTAGACATATTTCCTTTATAATGATTTATTGCGTAAAATTATTGGAATTAAAAGGATACACAACGATTAAGAATTTCCCAGCTGGAAATGTTATACATTTAAAATGATATGATCTAAATGTTGTAAGGTGCACTACTACATATGACCAAATTTGTCACGGTTTTTCGTTGCTATTGCCACACATATCCATCTCACTTTCCACGAAGGCAAACCATATTTTTCGTGGAAATTTTTATGTTGCTATATCCACACATTAAGATTATTCGTGGAAACATCGACGAAATCAGGCCGCCACGTGTCATCATCCTAAATATTTTATGTTAATTTTTTTTGTTCACATCGTCGTAATTGTGACAAAATATCGTCAATAGACCGATGAACATACGTCGGAAAGATGGAACCCATAGCGAATATTTAACTTTTTGCCACGAACGTTCGTCACTGTAGAGACACAAGTTTGTCGCAAGGAGTTACATATTCGTGGCAAGAAGAAGATATGTAGACCTTCTTGCGACGAACATGCGTCACCATAGAGACGACGATGTGTGGAAATGGCGACGAAGTTTCGTGGCAAAGTAGAAAACCCACAAATGGCTTGCAACATAGATGCCATACTTGCGACGAACATACGTCGCTATAGCGACGACTTTTGTAGGTTTAAAAAAAAAAACTTGATATTTTACTAGTCTTTGAAAACAATGATATGCTACAAAAACCTTACAATGATATACTACAGAAGTCCCGATCTTCATGATACACAGAAGCCTTAGTACTCTACCTAATGAAGAATATGATTTATTGTTGATTCATGCACAAATTTGATGTCTAACACCAATCCCTTATCCTACTTCAAGGATAGAGCCTTTCAAGGAGGGACGATGTGTAATGGACCTAATTAAAACAAGCACGGAGGGGTTGAGGATGAGGATCATTGTAAGCATATACATATGCACAGAAAGAGAAACCCTAAAATCATAAGGAAATTCATGATTCATAGTGATGTTGATGTTGAGGGCATCTTTTCTTCATGTGTGAATCCATGCCAAGGATTCTGCTTGCTATGCTATCTAAGGCAATTCAAAATTCTATCATTTGAATATAGAAGAAGGCATTCTCTAATCCTTCTCATTCCTTTAATTTTTCATTGTAAACAAATGGTGTTCCTCTTTTGTTCAATGAAAGGTTTTTTGTTTTGTATAATTGTGGACATCGTATCACTAGTAGGCAGATCATTCTTTCATCCAACATTGGGGCTGGCCCCAACCTAAGTTACGCCTAGCTTAGAATAAAAGTAGAACTGAGGTCTTAAGAAAAGGTGCCATTATCAAAATTGTCTTCTCCATTTTGTTTATTTTCATTTTCCCATTGAGAGGGAGTCGTTTTTATGCCCGCATAGGGATAGCATCTTGCAAGCTAATTCATAAGTTCTATGGTATGATTTGTGGATTTCACATTATTTTTAGTCATCCTTTGGGGATCTTTAGAATCAAGCCCTCCAAAATGATATTCTCAGCAAAATTGTGGTGCCCTAGATTGGATGGATGATAAACCTAGGATTTCCCTAAATTAAGGCATATTCTTAGCAAACTAGAGGGTATATTGAAGGGTGAAACAATTAACTTATTTGTGTTAGCTTATGGTTGGATTGTTGGGCAGATTGTACAAGTAGTGATACTCCTCCAACACCTGCACCAAAACAACAACCTAAGATATGAATTTGGGGCTACATTATGAACATAATTAAGGTTAGAAACAAATGAGGTCTGGACCATCATGTTTGAGATAAACAAAACCTCCTTGGTATCTCTGCTATCTCTGAGGCTTATGAGCAACATACACATCATTTTACATTCAGTTTTCTAAACTTTCTCTTTCTAGATTTTGATATTTTATGACCGCTGGGAATGAATGCCACCTACAACATCACCAGTTCAGACCTAAGCACACTCAGAATAGACACTTTGAGAGTATATTTCGTTCTCTTCTTTGCCATTGTGTCTTTGGTACAATCAAGGATTTTTTGAAGATTTAGGTTGTCAATTTGTACCTATTGACAACACGCAACAAATAAACATTGAAGCATAATGCGGTAATTCATATAAACAATGTTTCATACTAGCAACATTGGTAAACATCCAAATACAAGTCATGAATTTATACATCTAGTTTTTCTTTGATTTTTTTTTTTTTACATTCATAAAATTGACGATTGGGGTATCATAATCATCCTCTGACACTGTATTTCTTGCGCCCTGTCCTTTTATTGTTTGTGTTTCCATGTGCTCATGTACCATAATTCTGGTACGTCGTTGAGAAGGGTGTGGAGGTATTTGTGTGGGGGCGTGAACTGCAACAACGAAAATGATCATATCGATATGTTGAAATATAATTGAAATAAATATTTCATTATTTTGATTAAAATTACAATATTTCTCTTTACCTGTCATTGTAGCTGTGACAGTTGGTGCGTTAATTTCTTGTCCACTTGGTTCCTCTCACAGTTCACCCTCCTCAGCTACATGCTCTTCCATTTAAAGAAGTTAATATATAAGTATAAGTCAGGAAATAAATATCTACAATCACAGTAAATATTTCTAATTCTAAAGCATACATACCGGAATGGGTACTCTGCTCCCCACTATCATTGGACATGTGCTCCCTAGTATGAAGTGGTGTCTATTGAATACCGCTAGATTCACTGCTGCGGTTGCACTGTTGCTTGAAAACAAACATAAATACTTAGTTAAGGATGATATAATAAAATATGAATAGAATTTACAAGCATGCTACTGTGGTTTCCTTATTCATTTTATTTACTTGCATTTGTGTGGCCGGGGAGACTGGAGTTTTCCCCAAGCTTCTCCGATATTCAATCACACTTTTAAAACCATACTTGAAACCAAGCTTTAGGTCCTCCTCGGTGGCAACAATTTGGAACGTATTTAAAAACAATGCATAACACCATTAAAATTACCAATACCAAAAACATATATTTGTTTGCTACTGTTAAATAAATATTCACCACAATTAATCATTTAATTCTTACGATTCGAGATTTTAGTTTTCCATAGCCACCCTGGACTAGTTTATGCTGCCCATTCTTTTCTACTCTAGCCTTGGTTTCTTTGGAGGTGTCAAGTAGCCTATATATGGACTTTTTGTAAAAAGTTAGATATTGGAATTGTTACTTAAAACAAGAAAGAAAAACATAAATGAGCATATTTCACTAAGAATATGACATGTGTTGTACCTTGCTTTACTAGGTCATGGATGTCTTCCTTGTTTTTTAAACAAGTTATCCTTTGCATCCTCTATCATCTCCAGAACCATGGGAGTGCGCTCATGCTTGAGGTCTAATTGCAATTTCTCCCTATATTGGGACCCGGTATATTTTAAATTCTCGCCGGCTAACTTTGTAACCACTTTCTTGTTGAACGTATTGACAAACAAGTTTACATGTGGCTTATCAATTCATCTTTCTTTTCACTTTATTGGGTATTCCACCGTGTGCGAATGGTGGGGCCAAACAACTCCAATGATTTGTCATTCAAGTTTCTGTAGAAAACATTGTTTCCTGCATAAAAGTGTTATCCATTAATTTATAATAATCTCAACAAATGTCCATTTCAATTTCATGATAAAAATGAATCAATTAATTAACAAATACCTGCAATATTTTGAATCTTGATCGGAACACATGCATCATCCACTAGAAAGGTGAGATCTAGTGATCCAGTGCTTTTAATTCATGTTGCTCAATGAATAGCTTCCTCACCATCTACAATACGTTCATCTTCGGAGTCATGTGGAGTCCCAAGCTCCGACTCATCATTCTCCGGCATGTCATGTTGGTCAACATCAGTGCCCTCATCAATGGATTTGAGGGGAACCTCAGGAGGGTAAACAATCCTCATTTGTACTTTGCTTTGTCGACTTTTTTTTGCATTGGACCATCACTGCTACCTATAGCAGTTGCAGGCTTAGCAGGTTCCTGGGGCACGGGGTTTAAAAAATCCTACAAACAAAAAATGTTACTTTATCAGATCATACAGAAAATATAAAACAAAAAAACAGATATAAAATTGTCATAGCTGATAAAAATATTTGAAGATGCCACTTACCCCAAAATTTTTTATTAGATTTTGTAGCTCTGGAATTCTTTCCTTGTCCTCCTGTGTCAGGGGTCTTTTGCGAAACAAAGCTAGATATTCTATGATTGCCTTCTTCAAGGCCTTCATGACAATTTCTATTGGGCCAGTGGAATAAAATATTTTGTCCTCAAGCTCCTCATCGTCTAAATTGACTGTACTGGACTAAAAACATCAAACAATAAATGAAATTGAAATAATTTTAACATAATTTTTTTTAGATATTGTAATCAAATTAAGTTATTATTAAGCATTAACATTTACCTGATGTTGCTGTGCAGCCTGTGACTTCCCACGGTCACCCTGCTCTGATCTACTATGAGTGGGTGACTTCCCACGATGACCATACCACAATACATTAATGAATAAAATTAATGAGATGAACTTTAACATTTGATAAATTTAGTTATTGTAGTCATAAGTTGTTACTATATTTAACATTTACCTACTGAGGCACAGTGGGTGCCTTTCCATGGTCACCCTGAACAAATGTAGCGTATGATTTTCCACGATCACACTAGATAGATGTTGACACAATAAATCAATCAACAAAATTTATGAAATTCACCTGTAACATTTAAAAAATGAAATATTGTAGTAATATCAGAAAATAAATAATGAAATTTTAGAAATTTAGTTATTGTAGTCATAAGTTGTTACTATATTTAACATTTACCTACTGAGGCACAACGGGTGTCTTTCCACGATCACCCTGGAAAGATGTAGCGTGTGATTTTCCACGGTCACCTTGAACAAATGTTGACACAATAAATCAAACAACAAAAGTTATGAAATTCACCTGTAACATTAAAAAAATGAAATATTGCAGTAATATCAGAAAATAAATAATGAAATTTCAGAAATTTAGTTATTGTAGTCATAAGTTGTTACTATATTTAACATTCACCTGCTGAGGCACAACGAGTGCCTTTCCATGGTCACCCTGGACAGATGTAGCGTGTGATTTTCCATGGTCATCTTGGACATATGTTGACATAATAAATAAATCAACAAAAGTTATGAAATTCACCTGTAACATTAAAAAAATGAAATATTGCAGTAATATCATAAAATAAATAATGAAATTTCAGAAATTTAGTTGTTGTAGTCCTAAGTTGTTACTATATTTAACATTTACCTGTTGAAGCACAACAGGTGCCTTTCCACGGTCACCCTGGACAGATGTAGCGTGTGATTTTTCACGGTCACCCTAGATAGATGTTGACACAATAAATCAATCAACAAAAGTTATGAAATTCACCTATAACATTAAAAAATGAAATATTGCAGTAATATCATAAAATAGATAATGAAATTTCAAAAATTTAGTTGTTGTAGTCATAAGTTGTTACTATATTTAACATTTACCTGCTGAGGCACAATGGGTGCCTTTCCATGGTCACCCTGGATAGATGTAGCGTGTGATTTTCCACGGTCACCCTGGATAGATGTTGACACAATAAATTACTCAACAAAAGTTATGAAAGTAATTGTAACATTAAAAAAATGAAATATTGTAGTAATATCAGAAAATAAATAATGAAAAATGAAATATATGCAGTAAAAAATTGACATAATGTAGCGATAAATTATAACAATGATTGATCAAAGGTTGAGTTGAATGGTATGTAAGATATTTACCCCCATAGCCGCACCCCCTCCATCTATTCGATTTAAGTTGTAATCAATCAACAACTCTTCACCTGGAACTATTGTTTTTATTACACATAGAAATATATGATTTCCTTCATGTCCCTCAAATATGCAATTCGGTTTCTTAGTTGTTTCCACTGGTCATGTACTATTTATAAAGCCCGCAATGTTTCCAGAATATTTTGGCCTTCCATCAATATACATAGTCGCCCCTTTATTTTGATTGTTATCTACTAGCTGTATATAATTTGCAACAACTCCATATCTCCGCATGCTTCGCGTATATTGTACCAACATCAACGAGTGATTATATTTGTATACTGGTCCGACATACTCCATCAATTTAGTTACCGTCCCATAGATGACCTTTATTCCATCTATGGAAAATAACCCCAATCCACGTAAGGATGAAGGAGAAATGCGATACATCCTCCCACTGATGAAGAAATTAGTGTCCACTTTAGGTAGCTCATTAGGTACCCATCATTTCACTAGATGTCTATAACTCAAGGGAAAATCAATTTCACCTATGCTCTCAACATCATAATTACATGACCCTCCTTTGGCAACAAAAAATTGCATGCGTATACGAAATCTTTTCCTTGCCTTTTCAGATCTAGTTGATCTAGAACCGGTAGATCTAGTACAACACATCTCACTTTAAACCTCTTTGAGTATATCTTGATCATCACTCGAGGAAGATAGATCTGACAGATACCTATTTGGTGGTACCTACACTTGTTAAAACAAGAATATAAGTTATCTTGCGAATATAAGTTTGTGGTACCAACACTCGAAAAAATGAGAAGATAAGTTAGCGAGCAAATATTCAGGGTACCCATGTTTTGCTTGGAGAATATACTTGATTCTATTGTATGTAAGAAAATTATTGGGGTCCTTGTTTACTTGACTCCTATCATACTTGGCATCCCATTATTGTTATCTTGGTATGATTTGGGGTATGAGTCTTCTCTTTTATAGAATGGTCTGGATTGTAAGAATTGTGAAAACCATGGAATAATTTAAGATGAAAAAGGTTCTTGGTGACCCTCAAAGGCACCCACTTGTTGAAATTCCTCTTCTAAGCAAGGTTGAGTGACAAATATTACAATCTAGGACATTCTTGAATCCAAAATCAATTCCATACTTAGCCTTATCATAACTTGTGTTATACCTTCATTTACTTCTTGTTTTCTTTCAGACAATGGATATGTCAAAACATGCTCTTGAAGAACTTTAAGAGTTCAACAAGGCTTTCCTAATTCTTGACACATTGTTCAATACTTCCCTAATTGGATTGTTATAATAAGGTATCTTTTATGAAATTCGCTTCTTCATAACTTGAGGGTCTTCACTCTTCTTACGACATCCATTTGTACCTCTCATTTTCATACACCTTTGTATAATCAAGTGAATGAGAGGTGTATGCAATTCATTAGGATAGAAAGAGGCATTAAAGTCCCAACATTAGGCTTGGGAATTGATATATATAGGGCGATGAAGGAAATGCAACCTTAGCGAGGATTTTTAGGGTCTATGATACTAAAAAGGCTTAGTGGATGACACTTTTCTTGATGATACTAAAAAGGCTTAGTGGATACTCAACAAGATAGATGCTTTAGAATTACTGAATGGTTGGAGGATAATCAACAAGATAGATGCTTTAGAATTAATGATTACATGTAAATCCCAACAACAATATGTGTGTAAACAATGATTGTCCTTCAATGTAATTTCCAACAACAAGAAGCATACAAATGACTGTCACACTTATCTCTTTATAGCCAGCTAAGACTGCATTTCTAGCGGATGATACTAAAAAGGCTTAGTGGATGATATTTACGAAAAAGGCTTGGTGGATGACACTTTTCTTGATGAATACTTGTTTGTAGTGTCCTTGCAAACCTCATGGTTTGTTGATACTGAAGTTTACCTCGTCTTTAGCAAGTTTTCATAGTACTTCTCCCATAATGAACACTACAAAAACACAAGGAAAACTGCTCCATACAACTAGATTTAGGGTCATGTATTCAAAATGGGACTTGATCATGTTCTCCATTGATGCTGCAATATAAAGACTTGATTTGGAAAAACAAAGACAACAAAACTATTAGTTTTATGATCCTCATCATTTAGGATTTATTTCAAATGTTGGCATGCCATATTTTGTTGAGGAATTCTCTCAAACAATTGGCAATCAAATAGTGTTCAAACTCTAATATGCCCTACATGGACTTGAAAGTGAGATGCTTTCATAGAAAGTGAAAGAATAAATTAGAGTGGCCACCCTTCAAGAGTACATTAAGTATTGGGTGAATCAAGCTCTTAATGTCAATGTTAAGGCCTCATGAATTTTAAGAATATTTAAGAGAGTTAGGGTATTGTATGCACCATCAGTTAGATCCAAAAACAATATCTAAAGATTTTTATTCAGAAAAATAATGGTTCAAATCAAAGATACTTTCCCCCTCCTTAATGTAAGTCAAACCATTCAAGACTTCCCTCTTTTAACTTTCCTTTGGTTCAGTCCCTTGCCACACTATTTTCATTGGTGTCATGACCATGACAATAGGGCCATGATTAACCTTTATCCTTGTTTATTCCTCCAATATTTTGCTATTATTCATCATCTTTAGGATTCTTATCCCTTATTATGAGATTGAATGCAATTGAATTTCTCGTTTATTTATGTCATAGGAATTTTGTAATGCCATAAGGAAACATTGTTTTACACTATTAAAACACCCATATTGACATCATATTTGTATCTTTATATAATTCCCAAGAGAGATATGAAAGACTGCATAGTTTTTATGGCTTGTATATTTAAAACTTTAAAGAAAAGTCTCGAGAATGTAGTCTTTATCCAATTTTTTGATATATAAAGTTTCAATCCTTAAAAGTTCTTCTGCAAGACCTACCGTCTTCTATGTTTTATTGTCACTACATGTTTCTTGAATTTTGGTTAACATGGAGGAATAATAAGCCTAGATAAACTAGTGTATCCAAGTACTTGGACGAGTTTTTGGTTTCATAAAATATTATGTCAAAGGAGAAAAAAAATACTAAGTAATTCTGGGTGGGTATCTAAATTTAATTCAAACAACACGGAGGTTTGGGGAACAGGAGCTAGAGTAGACAATTTTCTTAGTTGCTTTATGCATAAAATTAAAATTGTAGGCTTATTAGAGATGGAGCCAATTGAGTTGATCCCAACATGGAGGAATAATAGGATTCGAGTAGTTGGTGTATCCAAGTGGTTGAACAAGTTTTTGGTTTCATAAAATATTATGTTGGAGTTGGAAAAAATTAGATTTTGGAACCCTAGGAACAAAAGTTCAAACTCGAATCTTCCCCTAACTTGAATATGCATAATATCTAATTCAAACATGGTGCCCTAGCTCGAATATACATAATATGCCATTCAAACAGTGATGCATGTGTGCCCTAGACTTTTCAAAATGAGAAATTTGAAAAGGATAGAGTGAGGAAAATTTACTAAGCTGGAAGTCATCGTTGGTCTAGTTCGCTGCTTCGTTGCTCTCTGTCTCTGTGGCTCCTTGGTGGGGTCACCGTGTCTCTTGTGGCACCTCTTTGTCTCTGTGGCATGCCTCCATATTTGTTTCTTTGTCATTTTGTAGCTGGGTGAGGTATTTATCCACCTTTGTGGAGCGTTTTGCAGGGGATGCATGGTCGAGGGTTTCATTTGGAAGAGGATGCAAGGGTCGGGCGAATGACCATGGGTTCAGGTGAATGTGAATTGGGTTGGGTTCTGTGTGAATGGGGTTAGGGGTTAGGTTCTGTGCGAATGGAGAATGCGAATGGGGTCGGGTTATGGTTCTATGAGAATGGGAATGGGGTCAGGTCTGTGCTTGTATCATATATATAACATATATATGTTATATATATGTTACATATATAAGATATATATGTTACAAATATATAACATATATATGTTATATATGTAACATATATATATAACATATATATGTTACATATATAAAAAATATATGTTATAAATATATGATATATATTTGTAACATATATATGTTATATATGTTACATATACATAACATATATATGTTTACAATATATAAAATATTTTATTTTTATAAATATTATATATTATATAATATTTTTTAAATTATATATTATATTATATGTTATATTTTATATAATATATTATATGTTATATGAATATATTATATAATATATAGTTTTTGTTCATGATATCAACAAGTTCTCCTGGTGCAGATCTTGGTGGTAGTAGCAAATATTCAAATGAGAACTTTGAAGACTGAAGTGGGGAAACGTTCCATGTGAACAACACTTGGACATGCGTTAGTCGATCCTAAGAGATGGGGAAGCCTTGTATCAAGGGTGCACTCTGTATGAACATGTAAAGGGAATCAGGTTAATATTATTGAACTGGGACATGGTGGTGGACGACAACATTAGGAAATTTGGAGACGTCGTCGGGGGCCTTGGGAAGAGTTATCTTTTCTTTTTAACGACTTTCCCACCCTGAAATTGGTTCAATTAGAGATAGAGTCTAGTAGCTAGAAGAGCACCACACGTATTGCGGTGTCTGGTGCCCCCTCGATGGCCATTGAAAATATGGAGGACCGAGTACCATCCATTCCTGGTCATACTCATAACCGCATCAGGTCTCCAAGGTGAACAACCTCTGGTCAAAAGAACACTGTAGGTAAGGGAAGTGAAGTGCAACTTCAAGACTCTTTGGAGATTATTGATTTAGGCCTACTTTGTTTGTTTTTGGGACTTCAAATTTCTCAAACCTTTATTTGGATTCCCCTTTCTTAGCCTCAATACACCCTAAATCTCTTGCAACATTTTGTGGTGGATAATTGCAAGCCAATGAGTACCCCTATTGCTTCAGGGATGAAGTTGAGAGTTGAGAGTTTTATTTATCTTAAACATTCTCAACTAGATAGATCCTTTGCAATGAGTATGTGTTCTCAATACATGTAGGAACCTTAGGGAGTTAGTCACATTCCACTATTAGGGGAACCACTCACATGATCATTATCTACTCAATGAACACTTATATCTGTCTCCTTGGTTTTTTCAATGCCCACTAGGTTAGCGATCTTTATGAGAGACGATCTACCTTGGGATACTTGTTTTCTCTTGGATCTGGAGCAATTTGTTAGTGTTCTAAGAAGAAACGAGTTGTGAATCTCTTCTCCACTAAAGAAAACTATGCTAGTGCAGTTCATGTATGGAAGCATCTTCCCTGGATACAGATGATGCTTGATCAACTAGGTATTCCTCCATGAACTCATTCCACCTTTGTGACAATCAAAGTACCATTGAGTTGATTCATAATCTAGTGAATCATCAGAAGACAAAACACATGGATATTTGGATGCACTATATTTGGCAACCTCATGCTCAAGGACAACTTGTGCTAGTATTTGTTCCTTTAGTAGATCAACAATGGTTGGATGAGTTCCCTTTAGGAAGGTCCAACTATCATGGAGTCCTATTGTGGTGCCTTGAGTAGAAAAATGATCAAAGGGATTTTGTTGGGTATGTGTTATATTCTTTGCACGAGTAGTAGTGTCTGAGAATCTACGCCTGGCGCGTAGGGGGGCAGAGCCCTCGATTTTTTTTTTCCGCATCGGGACCGCATTTTCAGGACCGCATTATATTTAGGTGGTTTTTCGGCACATGGTTCTTTGCCGATGGTTTTCTATTTCCGGTTAAGGAATTAGGGTTTTGGACTAATCCAGGTCATTGGGTTAGGGTTTTGGATGCCATTGGATCCTATATGTATTTTTTATTATAAACATTGTAACACAATGAATGAATATAGAATATGTTGGTTTTCCCAGTTTGGGTTTCCAGGGGAAAAATCTCTATGTAATGTTTGTATTTGCCATTGTATCTTTTCTGTTCTTTTCTGAATATCTGTTTGCAGTAGATATTGTACAAGGTTAGAATTTACATTTGGTATCAGAGCTTTATTGTCTTAAGGGGGACACCTTTGTGGTCAATGGTTTGGCTAGGGACTGTGACAAGCCTTGTTACAGTGGGAGATTTGCGGTACTGTTTTTCAGGTGAAAAGAAATGGCAAGCAATTCGAAGATGGAGATCGAGAAGTTTAATGGGAAAATCTTTGAGCTGTGGAAGCTCAATATGGAAGATCTTTTGGTGGACAGAGATCAGTGGATCACGATAGATCTAGGTACTGCACCTATAGGAACTTCTGCAGATGACTGGAAAAAGATGGATCGGAAGGAAAAAGCACAATCCGATTGTGTCTCTCTGATTCAGTATTACTGAATGTGTCAGACGAAGCTACATCCAAGGATTTATGGGAAAAGTTGGGGAAGTTGTATCAGTCTAAGTCCCTGGTAAATAAACTATTTATGAGAAAGAAGATGTATAACTTGAGGATGAGAGATGGAGACTCGGTGGCAGAGCATTTGAATGCCTT
>ML779572.1:836491-894996 GCA_009831015.1 Picea engelmannii
ATGCTCAAAAGAAGAGAAACTCCTCCACTTCTTTAAATTTTTTTAATATTGATCAACCTTTCCATCCATGGGGATTAATTTCATGGGCCCAATAAATCCCAATTCTTCAATGGGGAAAAATTATATCTTGAGAGCCATTGATTATTACACTTGGTAATATGAATCCATTCATATGAAAAATAATTCAATGAAAGTGGTTATCTAGTTTCTTGAGCAGAATATCATAACTAGATTCGGTGCCCCTACAACTTTAATGTTTGAAAATGCCAAATATTTTATGTCTATTGATTTGAAATAATTTTCTATGGACCATGAGATAGTCTTAAAGCACTCTTATAACCATTATCCCAAGGGGAATATATTAGCCAAGTCCATGAATACAAATATGGTTCATATCATTAAAGAATCTATAGAAGACCATCCTGGAAGCTATCATAAAGCATTATCCAATGCTCTTTGGGAAGACTGAGTACATCTAAGGATTCAACTAGAAACTCTCCTTGGTATATGAGAAAGAAGCTATCCTCCCTCTCAACATATTTCTTCCATTTTTACAATTATCTAAGCTTTTTCTAGGAGAGACACCAAGGATATAAATATATTGAATAACCCACTGAATTTAGAAGAAGAGAGAGGGACAAACAAAAATTTCTTCCCCACCAATCCCTAGTTAAAATATTTTTTGATCAATCATCCTCTGACAAAGAAATCAAAGTAGGTGACTTTGTGTTCTTATGGTACCAAGCCCATGAACCCAAAGGAAAGCATCCTAAGGTTTAATTCTTATGGTTAGGCCCTTACTAGATCGTAGAGAAACTCAACGAAAACACTCATTGTGTTTAGAACTTGGAGGGAATAAAATTCCCTCTACTCACCAATGCCTCACATGTGAAGTGGTACCTCTACTAGTTCACTTTTCAAGCATAATACCATGTATATAGTAGGTAGAAAAGTTTTCTTAGTTACTACTTTTTTTATAATCACCTTTTTTAGTTCCCAGTAAATAGTTGCATTGATTATTTGTTGATTTCAATAAAACATGAAACATACTTTAATTGTTGTCATCTATCCTTTGAGACAATATCTAAAGGAAACCCCATTCATAGGTGAGGCCACATGTTGATATCTTGTATTGATGTCTTTATGGACCCTACACATGGATTTAAAACCTAATTTAATTCATTAAGATCATTTCATTGTAGAATTCTTCATGTGATACGTATTTGAATTTGGAAACCCTCCCATATCATCAACACATGCATCTACTACAACCATGTCAAATTTCAGTGCATACAAGAAGAAATTGAAAACATTTCAACATTGGCCCCATTCATAGGTCACTCAGTGCGGGGTCAAATTAAATCATAATTTCCACTAATTGGTAAATGGAAAACTAGCTTGAAATTTGTTAGATGAACCAAATTTCAGTGCATACAAGCATAAATTGAAAAAATTTCAACATTGGACCCATTCACAGATCACTCTGTGCAGGGTCAATACCTAAATCATGAGCTTCTCTTAATTTTTGAACCTCGTTCACGATACATGAGCTCTTAAAGCATACCATGTCCATGACTTGGAGAAGCATAGTTTCAAAAAATTCATTAAGATCCTTTCATTGTAGAATTCTTTGTGTGAGTCATATTTGAGTCTAGAAACACTCCCATATTGTCAACATAGGAATCTACTACAACCATGTCAAATTTCAGTGCATACAAACAAAAATTGAAAAAATTTCAATGTTGGCCCCATTCACAGGTCACTCCGTGCGGGGTCAAATTAAAGCATAATTTCCACTAATTGGTAAATGGAAAACCAACTTGAAATTTGTTAGATGAACCAAAGCTAAAAATGGATATGAATATGGTATATACCTGAATCATGGGCTTCTCTTGGTTTTAGACCTCTTGCATGGTACATGAGCTCTTAAAGCATGCCATGTCCATGACTTGGAGAAGCATAGTTTGAAAAACTTCATTAAGATCGTTTCATTGTAGAATTATTCGTGTGAGTCATATTTGAGTCTGCAAACCCTCCCATATATTCAACACATGCATCTACTACAACCATGTCAAATTTCAGTGCATACAAGCATAAATTGAAAAACTTTCAACGTTGGCCCCATTCACAGGTCACTTCATGCGGGGTCAAATTAAAGCATAATTTCCACTAATTGGTAAATGGAAAACTAGCTTGAAATTTGTTAGATGAACCAAAGTTAAAATTTGAGATGAATATGGTATATACCTGAATCATGAGTTTCTCTTGGTTTTAGACTTTGTGCATGGTACATGAGCTCTTAAAGAATACCATGTCCATGACTTGGAGAAGCATAGTTTGAAAACATTCATTAAGATCTTTTCAATGTAGAATTATTTGTGTGAGTTGTATTTGAGTATGGAAAACCTCCCATATATTCAACGCATGCATCTAATACAACCATGTCAAATTTCAGTGCATACAAGTAGAAATTGAAAAAATTTCAACATTGGCCCCATTCACAGGTCACTCTGTGCGGGGTCAAATTAAAGCATAATTTCCACTAATTGGTAAATGAAAAACCAACTTGAAATTTTTTAGATGAACCAAAGCTAAAATTGGATATGAATATGGTATATACTTGAATCACGATCTTATCTTGGTTTTAGACCTCGTGCACGGTACATGAGCTCTTAAAGCATACCATGTCCATGACTTGGAGAAGCATGGTTTGAAAAAATTCATTAAGATCATTTCATTATAGAATTATTTGTGTGAGTCGTATTTGAGTATGAAAACCCTTCCATATCTTCAATGCATACATCTACTACAACCATGCCAAATTTCAGTGCAAACAAGCATAAATTGAAAAAAATTAAACGTTGGCCCCATTCACAGGTCACTCTGCGCGGGGTCAAATTAAAGCATAATTTCCACTAATTGGTAAATGGAAAACCAACTTGAAATTTTTTAGATGAACCAAAGTTAAAATTGGAGATGAATATGGTATATACCTGAAACATGAGCTTCTCTTGGTTTTAGACTTCGTGCACAGTACGCGCAAAAAGTCAACTAGTCGTAGAAAGCCACATGTGTTAGCAGGTGCGCTGAGATAGTTAACAGTCGTCGCTATATCGATGAAATTTCGTCGCAATAGCGATGATAATTGCAACCAATTTAATAAAAAAATGAAAAAAATGCTTAACTTACTACATATTTTTCGACGAATGTAAGAAACGTGGAAACATTTCGTGGAAAAATCCGCCCATATGTAGTAGTGGTGCTTTTTATTTGGAGGCCTTCATATATCATGTCAATTTTAATGAGGAGTCATCAAGATTATTTTAGAACTCCTATAGCTCTAATTTAAGATTCAGCCGGTGGTAAACATCAACGCCTAATCCTAATTAGTTAGGAGGGTCAATTATAAATGAATGGGCATTTCATCATTATAATATTGAATATTCTAAATGTAGGGATAAGTGCAATCTCTAGTTATGGCTCTTGCTGTTTAGATTTAGAGGTTATTGAGTTTAGTTGGTAAGTTGAAGTAATTTGATTATGTATCGTCGTTGCACTAGAATTGAGTTATGGTAATAGTGGTATAATTTCCTTTATTTACAGAGTAATGGAAAAATTGTAGTGCTAGTGATGAAAAGTTTTGGTTATTAGGTTGTTAAATTACCCCTATTATATGAGAATTGAATGTGGGTTATACTTTATACTTATGATGTTTATGGTTCATGTTGAAGTTTATTGAGCTACCTAATTTATTAGTTCAACCAAGATGGCATTACCGATGTTGGATCATACCATACTGAATTGTCGATTCATGAGCAAGAGATTATTCTGATTTAATTGATGTTGAATTCTGAAGTAATTAGATTTATCTTGCGCAATTAAATTATGTTGTATGTTTTCTTTAGTAATTGGATTATTCTTACGCCATGAATTAATGTGATGTATGATGATAAGTCGATGATGACCCTTACACTTGAATAATTGATGTTTAGGCTGTTGGATTTGATCTAGTTGATTGTGGCTTGATTGCGTTAATGGGATTTAGACACCTCCTTGTTCCTCAGAATAGTCACCAGTCCTGAGACCTTAAGTGGTCAAAATCAATCAAATGAATCCTAGGCTTGAGCATTGCTTATGTGTCTGGGAGGTCCTAACCTTGCAAGGTAGTTTGGGAAGGTAATATCTTTATGTCATCTTCATGTTATATTTATGTCATCCTTATGTTATCCTTATGTTATCTTAAGTTATATTTATGTGATGAGTTGAGCGATTAAAAGTATTGATGATTCCAGTTGATCATGATGAGTTGATCTTGCATCACCATTTATGATGCTTGTTGATTATGTGTCGTTATATAAATGCAATTATGTGTTGATTATGTGTCGTTACTAATTATGTTGATGCATTGGTGGCGACGTTATTTGATTTCGATGACGAGTCACTTGTAATTATTTTAATTATGATGTCGTTGATTATGCGATGTTGAATTTTGTGTTGACGGTATTTTCCTATTGCAATTTTTTTTTACCTATTGTGCTTCACTTTTCCTAGTCGTAACAGAGGGGCTATTACAAAAACCTTGCGAGGGTAGGGACCAAAGTCATATTTAGAAGCCTCTGATGGGTACCATACAAAAAGACTCTGACAACAAAAGAAAATTGAAGCTAAAGATATATATCAACTTGCCACAAAATGCTATCACTTGAATGTGCAAAATATTCTTTATCAGTCATAAAATTTAATTTATAAATAGACTAGAACACATAGACTGCCAAAGATAAATCATACACCTTTAAAAAAACCTGATGAAATATATGATTCAGTTTTGAATCCTGCTGCCTTAAATAAGACTATGCTGTCATCAAGATGGTTAAGTATTCTAGTAAACTCAAAATAAATGAAAGATGAAAGTATCTCACTAGTATAGAACAAAACTTATGGCTGAAGTTCTCCTTCTATTTTCTCCCCTTTGTATCTTCATTTGATTGAGATTTTATTGATTCTCAATAAGTTATGGTAGTTCATCTACCTTTCTTTAGGTTATCCTAATTAGATTAACTAATTAGTTGAGACAAATAATAATGATATATATAAATAAGGGTCTAATTAAATAATAACTAAATAGATGGGACCCACGACTCCCATTTTTATTTCTTTTCTTTATCATCAAACATGAAATATAAAACCCCAATCATTTGATTCAAACATCCTCCTTGTAACTCCCGCTATCATATTTATGATAAAATATTTTAATATCAACCAAATATAGCATGACCATATCCAAAAATAACATTATATCCAAGTTGTCCAAAGAATTTCCTAAATATATGCTTTCTTTCCAAAGCATTGTCAAAGTAAAAAGACCGTCCTTAAACATAAAATAAAATTAATGATCATTAAAAACCATAATTACTGTGAGAGGCATTTGGCCTCCTTTCACTGTTGTCCTCTTTTGATATTTCTGTCATAGCCTTAGGCTGATTGGAACCTTGAGGCTAGACTGAACTGATATCGTGAGAAAAATCATCTTTAAGATGAAGACGTGAAGACACAGATTCATAGTACTCTTTGGATGACTTGGAGGGAGTGTCCACTCCTTTTCCTTTATCTTGATCAGGCTTGGGAACATCCGTTTTTAGCCTCTTACTAGCATGACAAGACTACACTGGCGAGACAACATGATCAACTTGAGGATTTATATTTTTTGGTGGTGGAGGAGGGGGTAATGACAAAGATGCAGTAGGCCAACCATAGTGATGAGAAGCAAGCTGATGGACAATATCTTTCCAACCATCATTGACGGGAGGTTCTGGTTGCATAGACACATGAGGGGGAACACATATAAAAGAAAATTTTTGATGTGGTTGGAAGGGGGGTCTCTCAGGTCAAGGCTGGAGGATTCCATGGCCAACTATGTTGAAGAAACCAACTTGAAAGAGCTGATTTAATTCTTGTGGATCAACATAAAAATGTATTGAAAACCATGGCCTTCTATGGCCCCTCTGCCAATTTCCTCTACCTCTATTAGCACCTCTGCCATTGCTACCCCTACTAAAGAAGCTCATCCTGAAGCAATATTCCAACATGTCATGAAAAACTCTTAACAATCCATGCATTAATACTCTACCTAAATAAAATCAAAAGGTTGGCTCTATTATTCACCACAGAAGCACATGCAATCCATCCATCGACTTCTTACAACTCAATAGTCAATTTCCATTTGAATAGGGAGTGGTAGGGCTATTGGGAAGATGAGGGGTTTATAATGTGTGAAAAATGGTAGCATGTATGGGAAACGACCAACGAGTACTGTTCAAGCAAATCCAAAATTAACAAAAACTGTATCCATATCCAACTTTCAAACACTAGTCATCAACTTAGTCTTTCCACCTTTTCTATTAATCCTTTCTCTTTTCAAAGTGAATTTAAATTTCATAATAATAGAACGATGAATGCTTTAAATGTATTTGGGAAGGTGAGGGACATATAATGAGCGAAAAATGGTATAATGAAAGGGAAAAAAATGATTACTGTTCTATTATATGCAATAATATCCAAAAAATTCCAACACCATCAATAAAATATTTGCCTAAATTTTTCTCTGTTTAATAAGTCAAATCCAACACAAAACTGTTTTCACATGATCTGATATAAAACCCCAGTAAAGTTACAGGATTGCCAACTGTACAAATTTCCACTTCCTTTTCTTTTTTATCAGCAGAGCTTTTAGGAAAGACTGTTAACAGAGACATTCAACACAATTAAAACCAGACTACATCAAGTGTGCGTGGGAGGTTGAGAACACGGCATAAGCCATCGACCTTTCACCACACAACAATGGTATCACAAAATTTAATACTTGCTGCATAAACACACTGGGTTCGAAACCCATGTGAAATTGGTGCTCATTTATTTTAACATTATACGGTTTTCAAAATGGACCCAAAACCCCATGGATAATCAACAAACGAACCAAGATTTAGTGCAAATAACCAATCTTCCCACTGTCGGGTTAATCACTTATAACATACATCAAGACCAGATTTTGAATCTTTAATTGCCATATATCAATAAAATAATTGAGGTCTAGGCAAACGCAAAGGAAAAACCTTCACATGGGATTTGTAAAAATATTTAACCATTTCTTATCACAATAGACTTCCCACAGACCTCTAATGGCGGCCGTAAGGCAAATATATTCCCCCAAAAGTTAAAAAATAATTTGAAGGAGCTACAAGTCTTCCAAAGACTGAGTACTAGCGTTAAGAAAAAACAACTGTTCTTTTGTTTCATAGAGAAAAAAAACTCTTGAATTTTAATGACCAGAGATGAGTGAAACCCAAAAAAAATTCCATAAAGTTGCCAACATTCATAGCACATAAGAAATATTCATTCTGGACATAAAACAATCACATAATACAAACATAAATGAGTTTCAAACACTATCATCAACTTGAAACACTTGAATTCCAACAGGGAGAACCTCCACTTTAAATGAAATTACACAGTTGATACCCACATGCATTCATTTAAACTTCGGAAAAACATAGTCTGTAAGAAAATACAAGAGACACAATTGTGATTTTATTACGAGTGGAACTATATTTCATGAATGGAGAAGAAAGATCTATCATACATGTATGGAGAATGCTAGGAAAACCACAAGCACAACTATTCTTTCCAAGGCCGAGCAAAATGGAGGCAGCACCACCCAAAGAAATCAACACAAATGCGAACCAAGTGAGGCTGGGGACCTCGAGGTAGGGTTAGAATGATGCACAGTAATTTCACGTCATATCTTACATTAATTCTTTCAACCATAGCCAAGTACGAGCACACCCAAGACCTCCACCACATAATCCACTATGTTTTCCAAATAACAATTCAATACAAAGTCGAATTTGCCACCTTCCATAAATCCATAAGTTTTATGTGCATGCTTAAGACTTAGCAAAAAATACATCTTATGTCCCACATTCCTTGCTAGGGAAGCATTGCCACCTTATAAAACTTAGCCAATGTCCATGATAATAACAAGAACATAATAAGTGTGATATGCCATAACTATATATAGCCCATGCTTGGAGTTTAAATCAACAAGTCAAATCATATGTGTAGCAAAAAATAAACCAAGATGCTCATTAAAACAACATTTTTCCCTTTCCTTTTTTAAAATTGAATTGCCATGAAACTCCATCATTCATCTAGAAGGCGGTTTCGAATTTCAAACTATCGAGTCATCTTGCAAGGTAGTCATGAGCGCAATCAAATAAAAGCACCTTTCATTATTATTCACATAACGAGGTCCCACCTATTTAGTATATTATTAAATATATATAAGTAATAAGTCATTGCAACCCATTTGCATGAAGGGTTTCCATGTTGCGCTTTTGGGACATCAACACACATATATTTTGACTTGTTGAGTCAAACTCCAAGCACGGGCCATATATTGTTATGGCATATTGCACTTATCATATTCTTGTTATTATCATGGATAATTGTTAAGTTTTATAAGGTGGAAATCCTTCCCTAGAAAAGAATGTGGGACATGATATGTTTTGGTGCGAATTGTCAAGTATGCATATAAAAGTTATGAGCTTAATGAAAAGAGGAAAATTCAATTTTTGGATTTAAATGTTTGAAAAACGTAGTGGAATATGTGCTATATGTATTGGGTGCGCTCGTACTTGGCCCTAGTTGATGGAAATTAATGTGAGAAACGACGTGCAATTACTGCATGTTGTTCTAACCCTACCTCGAAGTTGCCACCCTCACTTGGTTCACATTTGTGTTGGTTTCTTTGGCTAGTGCTGCCTCCGTTTTGCTCGACCTTGGAAATAATAGTGGTGCTTGTTGGTTTTTTGGAATTCTCCATACATGTATGATGGCTCTTACCTCTCCATTCACGAACTATAGCTCTGCTCCAAATAAAATCATGATTTTGGCACTTAGATTTTCTTACAGACTATGTTTTCTTTCCAAAGTTTATAATGGATGTATGTGGTTATCATGGCTGTGCAAATTGCATTTATATGGAGTTTCCTCTTTGTTGGAATTTAAATTTTTCAAGCTCAGAATAGTGTTCGAAATTCGTTTCTGTTTGGATTATGCGATTGTGTTGTGCCCATAATGAGTGCTTCTTCTGTTGCTATGACTGTTGGAAAATAATTATGGAAAATATTTTCTTGGTTTCACTCATCTCTGGTCATTAAAATTCAAGGGTTTTTTAGCTGAGAAATAAAAGAATAGTTTTTTTTTTTTGCGTAACGCCATACCCTTTACTCAGTCTTTGGAAGAATTATAGCTCCTTCAAAATATCTTTCAATGTTTATGAATAGGTAGGCGTATTTGCCTTGTGGCCACCATATGAGGGTTGTGGAAAATTTGTTGTGGAAATCAATGGTTAAATGGTTTTTTGCAAATATGAATATTTCACCTTTTCATGCTCAAACCGCGGTTTTTTTATCTGTTGTATGGCAATTCGTAAGATTCGAACTCTAGTCTTGATATGGGTTATAGTGATTAACTTGACAGTAGGAAAACAGGGTTATAATATGAATGAAGTCTTGGCTCGTTTTTTGATTATCGATGGTGGTTTGGTCGATTTTGAAGATTATATGATGTTAAAATAAACGATGAGCACCAGTTCATATGAGGTTTCAAACCCAGTCTGTTTACACAACAAACATTGAAGGTTGTGATACGAGCATAGTATAGTGAAAGGTCGATGGATTTATGTTGTGTTCTCAAACTCCCATGTGTGCTGGGTGTAGTCTATTTTTAATTGTTTTTGTGACTTTGTTAATAGTCTCATATAAAATCTCTTCTAATAAAAGAAAAGGAAGGGGAAATTGAAGTTGTAAATTTTGTCAGTCCCGAATGTTTCATGGGGTTTTATATTGGGTACTATAAAAACTATCATCTTGGATTTGAATTATTAACAGAGAAAAGATTTAACAGTTGATAGTGATGTCAATTTTCAATAGACACTATTGCATATAATAGAACAATAATCATCTTTTCCCTTTCATTATCTCACTTTTCGCTCATTATATGCCCACCACCTTCCCAAATACATTTTAAACATTCCCTGTTCTATTATTATGAATTTAATTTTTTTGAAAAGAGAAAGGATGAATAACAAAAGAAAAGGCTAGCTGATGATTGGTGTTGGAAGTTTGGATATGGATACATTTTCTGTTACTTCTGCATTTGCTTGAACAATATTCGTTGGTCACTTCCCATCCATGATACCATTTTTCGCTTGTTATAATCCCCTTATCTTCCCAATAGCCCTAGCCTTAGCCCAACAGGATCTGAAAATATTTGAGTAAGGTTCTTCATACATTTTCCTCAAAAGTGTCCTGATAAGAAGATCAAGGCTCTGAAATATAGACCTTTCAAGATATTGAAGAAAGTGAGAGATAACGCCTACAAACTTAGTCTACCCCATACATGCACATTTATTTAGTAGTGAATGTGGAGAATCTTAAACTCTATGAGCCTTCCATGTTGGATCAGGAGGAGAAATTCCTACCTACAATAGAGGACTTATCCCCAAATGCTCATGCAAAGTTGGAAGAGGACACAATTTTTCATAGGAAGTTCAAAACTACAAGATAGGGGTAGCATGAACTTTGGTAGATTGAGTTGAAAGGAAAACTTCCAGGCAAAGAAAAATGGTACTCCAGGGAAAAGGTAGAGGAAACATTTCCTCACCTCATTTAATAAATCTTTTGGGGACCAAAAGTCTCCCTAAATGGGGAGGTATGATCTGTATTGGATCATTATATTACTTGTCATCGATTTAGATGCATTTAGAGTGGGAAAATTTGGAGGAATGAACTTGCAGTTCCATTTTAGTGGTAGGTCCCAGTTTGGAAAATTGGGGTTCGAAACCTTCCAGAGCCATTTTGAGGCATTAAATGATGATTTTTGGTCAAAAAACTACTGGAAGCTCCCAAAAGTGTTCTTCACACCAATTTCTTTCCAATGGTGCAAGAATCACCCTCAATCACAACTTGTATGTAAAATTTACACCTCTCACAATTTGAATTACCATGTTGAACACCATGGTATGAGAGGATGACATGGTAGCCCCCATTATTCATGCATATGGGGATATCCACATGTGGAATTTCAATAATATTCTATAAGTTACAAAACCTTTTCACAATTGAGGGTTGAGGAAGTCAAAACCCCAGCCCTGGATGACTATCAACCTATGTTAAATATTGGGCCACTAGAAGGAGAGGGGGTTCCATTTTTTAGCGTTGTATTTGTTCCATAGTTAAGAAGAGCACCTGAGAGTGGTATTTTGAGAGTATAACAGAGGAGGAGAGATCCTATAGAAACCATATAGACCAAAGTTTCAAAGGAAACTCTACAGAGAGTGCCTTTTTCTTTGTACTTGCATTTGAAGAAAAGAGAGTAGAGTGACTTCAACTTCTAGCTGGGTTTTCTTTCATACTGAGTTTCCAAGGTTATATTTTATGTTTCTTTGTAGATGGTGTGTGAGTATTTATTTATGTTCTCTATTTTTCTCATATCAACTATTTTATATATTTAAGTAGAGAACCAATAATTAGATAATATAAGATCTAAAGGAAATTAACCTTCATAGTAAAGATTTCAATATTTTTATTAGATATGTTGGGGTGATCTCTCCAGTGGAATATCCATGGAAGTTTACAACTCATATTGGTATCAGAGCAAATTTTCTTGGGGTATTTATGTAAAGTTGTAGGGATCCAGGAATTGGTTTAAGAAGAAAGTCATAGATCCCTAGCCATGGCTGATGAGTCTGTTCATTAAAACCCTCGAGATCCAACAAATAAGAGATTTGCGAGGATGGAAGATCAAGTTGCTGAAATATTTCGCAATATGTACCTCCTCATGACGGCTCTATTAAGTAATATCAAACCATTCAGAGAAGTGGGAGGCTCAAACTCAAAGATTAGATCAGATGAAAAATTGAAGGATAATAAAGACCCAAAAAATGAGTTGTGGAAAGAACCCGAGAAAGAGTAGTGGAGTTCTAGTACCATAACCTCTTCACAGTATTTATTCAGGATGGAAGCAAAATTGATCATAAATCCATACCAAGGTGAGATCGATGCATTAAAACTAAATCATTGGTTGCAACAACCAAAATTTTATTTCAATGTTCACCATATAGATGAAGAACAAAATATATCATTTCCCATACTTAAGTTAGAGGGCCATGCTTTAAATCGGTGGGAAAGACATACAAAAACACTTAGGCTGGAGCGTGATCCACCAATAACTAGGGGGGGACTTCAAAACCATCATAAAGTCCCAATTCTACCCTATCGGGTATGTAGAGGGCCAATGGATCCAGTGGCACTACTTTAGGAAAAATCAAGGGTAGAGTGTACTAGAGTACACCACCGAGTTTAGAAAGATGGCCATCATGCTGGGTATCTCTCCCAAGAACCCGTATTTACTCCTCAAGTATCTAGAGGGTCTACATAGCCATCTATGAAATAAAGTGATGATTTTCAATCAAATGACAATGGACGAGGCATGTGTATAGGCACAATATCTAGAAAGCATAGGCCACAAGAAAGGACAACCAAGTGGTTCAAAGCAGAAAGAGAACCAGGTGTTGAAATTATGCTTATACTGAGAGGGGGGGGTGGTGAATCAATATAATATACATTTTAATTTAAATGAACATTCATCAATCATTCATTTAAAAAAAAATGTAAATGCATGTAAACTCAAATAATTGTACATAGAGTTTAATTTGGAAACCCTTGTGGGAGAAAACTACAAAACTTATCTTTATAAATGTCTATAGGAACCAACCCATCGTTACAAATCTTGTAGGAACCAACATACTAGAGACATCGATCTCTTCAACTAAGCATTAACTCAACAAGATATTGTGTAGACATCGATTTCTTCATTTGAGCACCAAATCAGTAAGACCTATATAGGTACCAATTTAAGATCTTCATACAAAGAGTACTTTTGAATTCACTTGCATTATTCATACCTCATGCATTTCACAACATCATCATACCCTTAAATTTCATGCTCCAACGCCTCTCCTTGCTCCATGCCCTAGACATAGCTTCAAACCCTATTCAGTTTAGCCTTCATTCCCTAACAAACCTCATAAAATCATTCCCAGAATATAATTCTAGACTGCAACATCACAATCTCAAAACAACACACTTTGTAACATCATAGAACTTAGTACTTAATAGTACATCCTTAAAACTCCAAAAAACTCCTCTTGCACACCTTTAGTCCCCAAGAATATTCCCTAGCTCCTCTTGCACACCTCAGATCTCTTCTATGCACTTTTACTTGTTATTCTTGCTTGGATACTCTTCAAATGCACCCATCTATTATGTATTTATATTGTTTCTGCGTTCACCTATGGGGATGACTTGTAAAACTGGTTGGGTGACCTGTACATTATGGCTGGGATGAACTGACATAATCTTTCATATCTCCTCATTCCTATGTAATTAGAGGGAGTTCCATATACCACTGGAAAGGTATCAGAATACAATTCACAATCATATATCCTATGCTCCCATTTGAGCTAGGTATTCAGAGTAAAAATTCCTTCAAATATAGGGTATCCAAACCGAGCATAAAAAATCCAAAAACAATATTTCCAACAATCTCCATCTTGCAATATTTATCTTGGACATCTGTAGTCTCCCCCTGTCTTTGACATCAATTACGACAATATTTGCAAAAATCTCCCCCTTTTTCATTGATGGAAACCCTTTGTCAATTTTTTAATACTCCCCATGTCTACAATTTCTTCCTTTGTCTGCAACTTCTCCCCCTTTGACATCAATGGCAAAGGGATGCTCCCCTTGAGCCCGTGCTTCCCTTTATTGATGAGATAAGAGGGATATCACTCCAAACTTCTTTATGAGATAATCAAATGTGTCTCTAGGAAAGGTTTTAGTAAAAATATCTGCAACATGTTCTTTGGTGGCAATGTATTCCAACTTGACACTTTGATCGGCTACTCATTCTCTTAGGAAGTGGTACTTGATGGGAATATTCTTAGTCTTTGAGTGCATAATATAATTCTTTGAAATGTTGATTGCACTTGTGTTGTCGTAGATGATTGAGATTGGCTGATCATATTCTACATTGATATATTTTAGTCTTTGCTTCATCCATAGAACTTGTGTGCAACATGCTGCTGCTGCAATATATTCAACTTCTGCCATGGATAAAGAGATTGAAGTTTTCTTCTTGCTTAACTATGATACTAGAAAATTTCCTAGAAATATTGCTTCTCCACTGATAATTTTATTGTCATCAATACTTCCTTCCCAATATTCATCTGTATTTGCTGTTAGAGTGAAGTCCTTACTTCTTGAATACCACAAGACAAAGTCCAATGTGCCCTTCATATATATGAGAATATTGTTTCTACTTGCACATGTGTCTCCTTTGGTGCAGATTGAAATATTGCAACCAATCCTACTGCTTGCATGATGTCTAGCTTTGATGCTGTCACATATAGTAGGTTGTCAATCATTTACCTGTACAATGTTTCATTTACTTCTGGAGATTCATCATATTTTCTCAACTTACATCCTGTGATCATGGGTGTAATAATAGGTGCATAGTCTTGCATTCAAAATTTCTTCAAAATTTCCTTGATATATTTGGTTTGAGAAATTAATATGCCTTTGCTAGATTGAGAAATATGCAACGCTAGAAAGAATGGCAATTCTCCAAATACAAACATCTCATTTTTTTTTTGGATTTCTTCTGCAAACGTTTGGCTCATTCTATTAGCATTACTTCCAAATATGATATCATCCACATAAACCACAATGATTAACAAATTTTTATCGTCTGTTTTGATGTAAATATTGATGTCTACAACTCCTCTTTTGAAACCTTGTTTTTGTAGGTATTTCACTAGTCTTGAATACCAAGATTTGGGAGATAACTTGACATCCATTTGATAGACTTTGAAGTTCTTGAAACAAGCATATTCCAAAAACATTATGATTGCTTCTAATCTTGCAACTAGAGCAAAGGTTTCTTATAATTCAATACTTTCAACTTGAGAAAACCCTTTACAGACTAATATTGATTTATTTCTTACTAGTCCATCTTCATCCAATTTGTTTATGAAGACCCATTTTGTGCCAATCACATTTTTGTCTTTCGGTTTGGGAAAAAGTTCTCATATCTTATTCTTCTCAATCTGATTTAGTTCTTCTTTCATAGCATTAAACCAATGCTTATCTTCACTAGCTTGTGCAAATTTCTTTGGCTCTATTTTAGTTAGCAAAGAAAAGTTCAATCTTCTTCTAGTCTGAACTCCTATATCTATATCACCAAGAGTCTGATTTTCTGGATGATGCTTTTGAACAAATCTAGATGGTGTCTTTGGATCTTGGTGTTCTATTTCTTCTTGTTCTTGTTTTCTTCTTCCTCTTCTTCTTCCTTTTCTCGTTCTCTGTATATTGTCTCCTTTGGATATTCATTTGTTTGTGACTTTTCCTTTTGAGGTATTGCTTCATCCACTCTTACATCAATACTATCTGCAACCTTGCATAATATTTTGTTGTAGCATTTGTATGCCTTTCTTCTAGATGCATAACCAAGAAAGATACCTTCATTTTTTCTAGAATCAAACTTGCCTCAATTATCTTCATTTCTCTTTATATAACACTTGCTCCTAAATACTTTAAAGTTTTTTACTGTAGTTGGTCTACCTTTCCATAATTCATAATATGTCTTGTTGTTGTTCACTCTAATTTGTGCTCTATTCAAAATGTAGATTGTTGTGCCGACTGATTCTATCCAAAAGGTGTCTAGTAGTTTGGATTCATTCAACATTGTTCTAGCCATTTTTTGTACAATTATGTTCTTCCTTTCTACAACTGCATTTTGTTGTGGAGTCCTTGATGTCGAAAAATGTTTCTTGATTCCATGATTCTCACAGAATTCATCAAATTCATAAGAGGTAAACTCACCTCCCTCATCTGATCTTAAGCACTTGATTTTTAAATCATTTTCATTTTCAAATAGGGCTTTGAAAGATTTAAACTTCTCAAATGCTTCAAATTTTTCTTTAAGAAATGTAACCCATGCCATTCTTGTGTAATCATCAATAAACATCATAAAATAACTCTCACCTTTTAAAGTTTGTGTTCTTGCTGGTCCACATAGGTTTGTGTGTACAAGTTCCAATGGATTTGATGTTGAAAACTCCTTTGTTTTGAAACTAACTCTTGTCTACTTGTCGTGTTGACTTGGTTTGCAAATAATGTCTGTATGTTTTGAGATCCTTGGTTTCAATTTTCACATACAATATTATGTGACTAATTTTCAGATCTGAAAATTGCTTCCTAGCGAGCTAACAATAAACCCTAGCTGTTATCTCTGAACAATTTTACACTGAAAATTATTGACTGAAAATATATGCAGCAGAAACAACAAAATAAGAGATGAATCATCAATACACATGAGACACAATTTTTTCCTTCTGCAATTTTTTCAATTTCAGAAACTCTAAGGGTAAAACAAACCTTCCCAACCAATACAAATCCACCAAAATACGAGGACAACCTTTTTCTCTAATAACATAAAAATCAGAAAACCAAACCTCAGTAAATCCCTGGAAATTTCCTCTTCCCACAAATCTGTTGTAGACCACTTGTACGGGTTGTTGACGTCACATGTACTATTCTTGACATAATCCTATACAGATCTGATCCTGCCTAGAAAAATTTGTACGGATGTATGTGATTCACCTTACAAAAACTCGCGTACATACACGATTGTGCCCACTGTAACCCACATACATATGCAAATATTCCCACAACAACCCGCATACATACATGAATACCTATACATAAAATTTCGTATGATTTTCTCTACTCGTACAATTTATTCCTTCTGTGGCTACCTCTCTCATGGGCCATATTTTCCAAAGTTATTGAAATTCCCTTGTTGAAATCATTAAGCCTCCTAGCATAATTTCTCACTCACTTATGATAAATCCATACTTGCACCACACACTACACAAATGAAATGTCACAATGACCTCTCTCCTTTTATACAAGTCTTAGGGGTCAACATAGAAGCCCCTCCATAATTCAAAATCAAATTAGACTTATATGTGGGTGTGAAGCCCCATCACAAACCCACAAATCCCATCATCAAGCCCATGAAGCTCCCCACTCAAATCCAAGGGGGTTTTCACCAAGATGAAAGTGTGATGTGGTTCCTACGACTATTTCCACATGCATAACACCTAGGGCATGTGAGAGTACCTGCCAAAAGATACAAAAATCAACACTCTGTCTTAGCAAGGTAGGTATTCTCACCACACTCCACAATCACCTGGAAGTAGCTATGTCTCCCATATTGGGAGTAAATCTATCTCTCGCAATGGATCTGAATGTTACCTCCCATTGAATGACTGAATCTACCTCTCATCTTGATGACTCCCTCTGAAGTTGGATTCCCTCTGAATCCAATGACTCTGTTTGAGTCTACACAACCTCTGAAGATACCTGCTCCCTATCCACTGTCCTTTGTACAGTCCCGGAGGCTGCTCCTCCCCACTAGATCTTGAGGGATGACTCCCTATGATATCTGGCTCCCACTGAGCCTACTCCCCATGAAGTACAACTTCCTATGAACTATCTTAGGAGGTTTCTCCTACCTATTGTATCCTAAGGTTTGAATCCATTTGAACTCTAGATCCCTCTGATTTGACACTACTGGTGGGGCTGTCTGCCTCATCACTAATGGAGCTACCTGCTCCCTCTAAACCTGTGTTACTAGTGGGGCCACCTGCCTCACCACTGGTTGAGCTTCCTCCTCCTCCTCATCTGTCTCTCTTCTTCTACCAGTCACAACATGCATAGGATATCCCCTCAACCTATATAGGCTTCCCTCTCTAACTCTAATACCACTGTTGTTCCTGGGCTAGATCTTTTGGGCATCTAATAAAACTTGTCCATACTAGAACAACATATGGTACCCCTTCTTCTCAATCTTTGAGATTGAAAGAACACTCCTCCTAATTTTTGGCACCCATGTCACATTTTCCACTCGCAGCACATCCCCTGACTCCATCTAGAATACCACTATACCAAATACTTGTACTAGATGCTTGGTCCTCATACCAAGATCCTCATACATACTTGAGTCAGACACTATGAAGATTTTGAACAAAATACTATGCCCATGTCATATGTCAATGGCTCCCACTATATAAGAACCATGCAATCCTCTAAGGAAAGCATCCCACTTACCCAAGTCACGATCAACCAATGAAATTATTCCCAAGTCTATCATCCAAGTCACAAAAATCTTAGTGTCTACATACATACTACAATTGAACCTATGTGATCCTATGAAACAGTCCCAATCTATGGTTGGACACTCAATCCATTCCACTCTAGACCACCACAGCTCATCTCTGCAAGTGTCCTCATCCTCCTAGGTCAAATACCTCATACACGGTCACACCTTGATAATATACAACCCTCCAGACTAATGGAGAATCTATCTTGTCAACTTGAAATACACATGAAGCCATCTTTTCTATGCCAAAACACCTAAACTGCACCCATCACAACTCACTATGAAAAGCCACCGAAAGTATATCCTCAGAGTTGGAAACCTACCACACAACATACTGATGTGAACTGATCTCTCTACCAATCCACCAAAACTCCCAATCTGTCACACCACTAAGACACAATAGTCCACAACTCCTCATCTGAATGGTCTGCTCCATGTCTCAAACCAAAGACCATCTAAATTGATACCACATGCAACAATCATTGTAGCTCCTTCTCAGAGCTAACTCCTCAACATTGTTATAAATTTCTCTCAGAGCTATCACCCGTGACCTGTCCAAAGAGAAATAAGAAATATGCAACCAACTGTAGCCACTATGTGTCTCAAGATGATCCCTTCTCTTTAGATTCCAAGATATGAAACCATGTCAATTTTCACATACAATCTTATGTGACTGATTTTCAGATATGAAAATTGCTTTCTAGTGAGCTAACGGTAAACCTTAGCTGTTATCGTTGAACAATTTTACACTGAAAATTATTGACTGAAAATATATGCAGTGGAAACAACAAGATCATAGATGAATCAACAATACACATGAGACACAAATTTTCTATTCTGTAGCTTTGTCAAATTTAGGAATTATGAGGGAAAAAATGCCCTCCTAGCCAATACAAATCCATCAAAATCTGAAGACAACCTTGTCCTCCAATAACAGAAAAATCAGAAAACCAAACCTCAACAAATCCCTGGAATTTCGTCTGCCCACAAATCTTCTATAGGCCACCTATACAGCTTGTTGATGTCACATGTATTTTTGTTGGCGTCATCTTGTATAGACCTTCTCCTGCCCATAAAAAAATGTACAGATGTATGCAATTCACCTTACTGCAACCTGCGTACATACACGACTGTTCCCACTGCAACCCACATACATACGCGACTGTGCCCACTGCAACCCACGTACATACACAACTTTTCTCACTGCAACCCACATACATACATGAAGACCTATATTGACACTTCTGTACGATTCACTCCACTCGTACAATTTATTCCTTTTGTGGCTACCTCTCTCCTAGGTCAGATTTTCCAAATTTACAGACATTCCCTTGATGAAATCACCAAGACTCCTAGCACAAGTTCTCACTCACTTATGCTAACTCCATAATTGCACCACACACTCTACACAAATGAAATGCCACAATGTCCTCTCTCCTTTTATACAAGTCTTAGGGGTCAACATAGAAGCCCCTTCATAATTCAACATCAAATTAGACTTACATGTGTGTGTGAAGCCCCATCACAAACCCATGAAGCCCATCGTCAAGCCCATGAAGCCCCCCACTCAAATCCAAGTGGGTTTTCACCAAACTGAAAGTGTGATGTTGTTAAGTACCAAATACTAAATAAAAAAATACCACAATATATCCACAGAACAATATAAAATAAATATCCACTTTATTATTATGAAAACCCTTATGGTAGGAAAACACCATACAATGGATCTTATTATGGAAGGGATCCTCTCCTATTCACTTTCCTCTACGAGGGGGAAACCTCCTAATGAGCTTCAACTCCAAATACAAAAATTCTCTTCTTGATCCCATTACATTGCTTGGACCCTTTTATATAATGATACCGACCATCTAAGAACCTTCTATCAAGTCCTCTTACATTTATTATATCTAACTACCATAGTGGGCCTTATTTAATAATATAGTGGACCTAGTCCACCTTACATTGAATGGCCTTGACTATTATTACTATGGGCGCTCCACCCCCCAACTACCTCTCTAGATACCTAAAATTCCACCCCCCTTATGAAATTTTTGTCCTCAACACTTATTATTAGGGTGTACAACCATATACCAGGGTCCCATGGATAACTATGGACCATAGTGCTGAAGTAGACTAGAGAACCAGGGTCCCATGTAGAAATGAAAGACACCATGCTGAAGTAGTCCAATTTCCATTGTAAACCGGGGTCCCATGTCCAAGTGCTCATGTGAACTCCACACGAAAGATATCAAAACCTAATAACTAATTGAAAATGATGCTCCAAAGATTGACACCTGTCATGTGGATCCAAATAATAAGATCCATCCACATAGTGGGAAAGGTTCGTAGCTGAATCTTGAAGGAATAATACCACTGTAGAATATGCAAGATGGACACTAGTAATCATAACTGGCTTCTAATTTATCACATTGATGTTCTCTACAGAAGGTGGAGTAGAGTCATCAAATAAAATATGAAAGTGGTTGGAATCCAAAAAATGACAACTATCCATATACCAATCATCATAATCGACCTCAAAATCATACCAAGCATATACTTCTTGATTATATTCATACTTGATGTCCTCCATAAGATATCTCTCCTGTATGCTAGCCAAGGACCTTTGAATATTTTGACAACTTTCCTTGAGATGTTGTAGACCCTCTTGCATATGGTGTTCAAGGGATTCAAACTTCCGTAGAGCTCCCATGAGGATTTGAGAGCCACTTCTAGAAGTTTCTCTTACACTTATTATATCTAAGTACCATAGTGGGCCTTATTTAATAATATAGTGGAACTATCTCACCTTACATTGAATGGCCTCCACTATTATTACTATGGGCCCTCCGCCCCCCACTAAATATATAGCTACCTAACAGATGTGGCTCCCATGATTATTTCCACATGAACAACACCTAGGGAACATGAATAACCGCTCAAAGCTACAAAAAACAACGCTTGGTATATTTCTTACTGCTTGTGTCTTACTAAGTTTTACTAGATTGCTAAATTTTATATGACCAATCCTTCTATGCCATAACCAACTTTCATTTACTTGTCCGACACAACATTTTTCTCCTTTGACTTCATCGAGAATGTATACATTGCTCAGGGTTCTATTTTCATTTTCCACCAATCTTCTCGAACCTGCTTTTCTTATCTCTCATTCTTTAGAATGAAATGTGAGGTTGTATCCTTGATCACACATTTGATTGACACTTAGAAGAATATTTTTTAACCCTTCAACATACAAGACATTTTTTGTTTTAGTCTTTCCATTATCAAGACTAACAATACCTTTTCCAACTATCCTTGTAGAAGTAGTATCCCCAAAGGAAACATTACCTCATTTTTCTTCCTTTAGGGTGAGAAATTTGTTCTGATCCCCTGTCATGTGTTTTGAACATCCACTATCAACGTACCATTGGCTTCCTTTGCCTTGAGCATACATTTCAAGTCCACATTCTCCTTTCTTTGGTTCTTCTTGCTTCTTTTTTCACACCTTTGTGTATTCTTCTCTATGCTTGGTAAGAACATATTCTTCCATGTTTTGTTTAGGGGACTTTGTTAGGATACTTCTACAGTCATGTGCTACGTGCCCATATTTATTGCATTTATAACAATTAATATTGTAATTAAGTAGCATAACAAAGGAATTGTAGTTTCTATCAACAAACCTATGAGAACTTCTGGTTTTGTTGCTCACATAATCATTCTTTGAGGTCTTACAATAACCTCTATTTCTTTATCTCAAATGATCACTTCTTTCATAAGCTCCACAATCTAGTGCTTTATGACCAAAATTATTGCAAGAAAAACAGTAGCCAAGAAAAATATTTTGGTACCAGGTTGTGAAAGGCCTTCTTGGTGGAACAACTCTTTTGAACTCATTCTTGTTGTTCTTGTGAGAAGAATCAAGTTCCTGTTGGTCATCATTTCCTTTCCTACTTCTTTCATTGTTTATGGAGCCTTTGAGAATATTAGTATATCTTTTAGGCTTTTTTTCATTTTCCTTTTCTGATGGCTTTGTGACTTTATTGTTTGCATCACCCTCAGGGGCCTTTTTTTTTTCATTGTAGCCGAGACCTGTCTTGATGAATGGTGACCTTTGGTGAATGAGAATATTATCTAAGATTTCATTACTTTTTCCAAACTTTAATCTTCTACTCAACCGATCAATTGTTTTCTCTAGTTCCTTTCTTAAGGAAATGATTTTAGCCTCTAGCTTCTCACAATTTTCTTCCTTTTCTTTCAACTGGTTTCTCATCACTTCTTCTATCCTTTTTCCCTCTTCTATTTGAGTCTTTAGGATGATAATTGTTTTTTATGTTTCATCAAGATCATGATCCTTATTTTCATATTTCTTCAATTTCTCTTTCTGCTTTTTATTCTTTCCCCTAAGTCTGTCTATTTCTTCTAAGGAACTGACGAGTTCTGCTTCAAGATTCACTTCCCCATCAACATCTTATTCTTTTGAATCTGATTTTTCTTTCTGATTGTATTCATTTTCTATATTAGTATACTTTGTATCCATGGCTATGAAGAGGAATTATTCTTTGTTAATATCAAAAACATATACATAACTTTTTTCATACGAGCTACCGTCCTTTGTAGAGTAATTTTTTTTTCTTCTTGGTATGTTTTTTTATTTTGTGTTTATAGGGTTTCATTTTATTGTTATGTTATTATTCATCATTACGTTCTTCATCATCATTATATTCCCTTTTTGTATATGGAAATTTAGCAGCAAAATGTCCTACTCTACCACAATTAAAACATTTGAAGTGTAGCTTACTTTTGTATTTTCTAGATCCTCTTTTTAACTTTCTCACGAATTGTGCTTCTTTTGTATATGATTCATGGCTGGAATAATAATAGGATTTGTGTCCTTTTGTCTTCTTTGATTCTTTGAAATCTTCTTCCTTTGGTGTTGGATTTTCTTTTTCTTTCCTCATCTCACATGCAGTGAGTATCCCATGCAATTCATCCATTGTTAATGAATCAATATCCTTCTTTTCTTCAACGACAAAAACTTTGGCATCAAATATTAAGGGGAGTGACCTTAACACCTTTTGCACGATCATCAGTTCTTCAACCTTTTCACCAAATCCTCTGATGGTGTTGACAATTTCACCAACACAGAGAAGATAGGATGTAACATTCTCTTCATCTTTAATTTTTAGGCTCTCAAACTATCTTCTGAGTTTGGAGCTTTTCCTTCTTAACCTTGTCATCACCTTCATAGATATTTTGAAGCTTGTCCCAAATTTATTTTGCTGATCCACAATGCATCACCTTTAAAAATGTGGATTCTAATAGACCACATAGAATTAAATTCATGGTTTTTTCATTATTTTCACTAGGCTTCTTCCCAAACACACTTGTTGGTGGAGTTGTTGGGGATGTATAACCAGTGATGACTGCTTCCCAAATATCAAACCCAAGGGACATTGGATATTTCACATCCTTATGCTCCAGAAGGCATAGTTTGTTCCGTAAAACAATTTAGAACTGTTTGTGGAGAAACCTTCTTGACCGGCCATGTGTGCTCCCGAGATCTACCTTCTAGTGGTTAGACTGTTTATGAAGAAATCAACTTTGAAATCAATTGTTGAACTTATTATTATACCGAGTGGGTGGGGGTGAATTAGTATAAGATACTTTTTACTTTAAATGAACATTCATCAATCATTCATTAACTTTAAAATTGTAAATGCATGTAAACTCAAATCACAATACATATAGTTTAATTTTGAAACCCTTGTGGGAGAAAAACACAAAAAATTATCTTTATAAATGTATGTAGGCACCAACCTATTGTTACAAAGATTGTAGAAACCAACCTACTCGAGACACCAATATATTAATTTGAGCACCAAATCAACAAGATGTTGTGTAGGCACCAACCTACTGAAGACACCAATATCCTCAGCTGAGCACCAACTTAGTAAGAACTGTATAGGTACCAATCTAAGATTTTTATACACATTACTTTTGAATTCACCTACATGCTTCATAACTCATGCATTTCACAACATCATCATACCCTTAATTTCACGCACCAATGCTTCTCCTTGCTTCATACCCTAGACATAGCTTCAAACCCGAGTCAGATTTATCCTTCATGCCCTAGCGAATATCATAGAATCATTCCTAGAATATAACTCCATACTGCAACATCGCAACCTCAAAACAACGCACTTTGTAGCATCATAGATCTTATTGCTTCATATCGCATCATTAAAACTCCAATAAAACTCCTCTTGTGCACCTTTAGACCCTAAGAATATTCCCCACCTACTCTTGTGCACCTTAGATATCTTCTGCGCACTTGTACCTACTCTTCTTACATGGATACGCTTAAAATGCACACATCTATTCTATATTTATAGTGTTTCTATGTTCACTTATGGGGCCAACTTTTAAAACTATCTGGGTCAACCTGATAGAATATTTTATATCTCCTCATTCCTATGGAGTTAGAGGGAGTTCCATATACTGCTGGAAAGGTATCATAATACAATTTTCAACCATATATCCTATGCTCCCATTTGAGCTAGGTATTCAGAGTAAAAAGTCCTTCAAATATAGGGTATCCAAACCGAGCATAAAAAATAAAATAAAAATATTTCCAACGATCTCCATCTTGCAATATTTATCTTGGACATCTATAGTCTCTCCCTGTCTTTGAAAACAATGACAACAATATTTCCAACACCAGGAAGCTTGCAAGGAGGGGAAGAAGAATTGGAAAGGGGGAAAGGATATGAATATGACAACCATTGCACATCAATACAAGGATCCCAACAACCATTTTAACAATTGCAATATTGATGGTTACACTGAGGAAACTACATCCAAAGATTAACCCGAAGAACCACAAGAAGGATGCAAAGAAAAATAATAATATATCCATAGATTCGAGAAATAAGGTCAAAATCAGCTCTGATGTGAATGGAAATATTTTATGCACATTAGAGAAAAAGGAGGTGAATTTGAGTATCCTTCATCACTTGGAAGAGAAGGACATGACTAAACTCTTCCACATCAAGATCCAGGTCAAGAAGACCAAGATAGATGCTCATTTCGACTCTAGTTCACAAGATACTCGTAGCAAGGGATCTATTCAACAAGCTTGGATTGGAGTTTCACAAACATACTATCCCATATCCATTAGGATGGGTAAATAAGGATGCAAAGATCAAGGTAACAAAACAATGTAAGATTAAATTTACTGTAAGTGTTGATTTTATTGATGAAGTGGAATTGGATGTAGTACCCCTTGACGTATGTGTTTAGAAGTCCCTATATGTACATCAGGGATGAAATATTCATGCAAAGAGCCAACTGATACTGATTAATCAAGGATGGGAAATCCTAAATCATCAACGTGCATAAAGGAAAGTCAAATATCTTAATGGTAAGTGCCAACCAAGCCAAGAAGTTGATTAGTTCTAGTAATAAATATGTTTTACTTTTCTTAAGGAAAATCATTCTGATGATGAGTCGATAAGAGTAAATGCATCCTTGAAGGGGTGTACTAAAGAGTAGAAACAACAATTTGAGGAGTTTCTACAGGAATATAGAGGATTTTTCCTAGGAGCCTAAAGGGTTACCACCAAAGAGGGAAGTGGAGCATGAAATACAATTATTGACAGACTCCCCATTGTTGAACATTGGGATGTATAGATAGCCCATTCTAGAAGTAAACAAAGTGAAGAAGTAGTTGTTGGAGCATCATGTGATTTGAGCAAGAACCTCAAATTGTGGGTCACCTATCAGAATTGTACCAAAGAAGGATGTGACTTGGTGAGTGTGTATCGACTACAAAGAATTGAACAAGATTACACTAAAAAATCAACACCCTATGTCTAGGATTGATGATCTGTTATATGAGTTTCAATTCAAAAAATATTTCACTAAGTTGGATATCAAATCAAAATACCACCAGGTACACGTAAATGAAGAAGACACCTAGAAGATTGCCTTCTGTTGTTGATTTCAACTATGTGAGACATTATCTAGCTTACAAACCTGTGAGATGTGGATCACCGTAGCTATGTGAGACTTTCTCCAGCTTACAAACCTGAGAGAAAGCTCCTGAGAAGGGTATGTGGTTCCTATATAAGATATATATGGAACGTAGAGATGACCTCCTCCATTCAGAGAGTTGAGAAGAAATCCAGATGATTATCCCATGGGAAAGGAGATTTGCTGAGTTGAACGTGTCTGTGGTTGGGCATAAGGTGAACGTGTGGAATCCAAAATTTCTGGGTGCATCATCATGAGAACATAAATGAAGATGATGTATTAGCCTCCTTTGAGCAATAGAGTTGACGAGAAACTCCATATGACTCTCCTGTGTGATGCGACGAGAAAGAAGATCTATTGAGTGGACGTGCTTGTGGACGAGCACAAGTAAACGTGTGAAGAACTAGTTCTTCTGTGTAATGCAGTGAGCTAGAGATATGGAAATCCCTATGGATGTGCCCTTAGTGGATGAGCACTAGTGGGTGTATCATATCCCTTGCTATATTGTTCAAGAGTCAGACCAGCCTGTAACCCTAATTGTAATGTAAAGGGTACAGGTCGGCCCCACCTTAATGTCATTAGTGATTAATTTAAAATATAATTAATCTGGTTAATATTAATTATATTATAAGCTAGTAAGGTTGAACATGTTGTGCCAATAGACACTTATGTTGACAGGTTCATGTTAGTATAAGTAAAGGTAAATTCCCCATTAAGGAATCATATCTTTCATGTGTGTTTGGAAATTTCAACAAGTACACCTTCTTGGGAAAAGTGCACACCTCTCTTGGGTGCTAGTATTATAGGGTTTGAGAACCCTCTTGTGTGCTATGTATTATTGGTGGTGAAGGTATTTGTATTGAAGAATATAGAAAAGGATTTGGCTAGGTTTTCTTCCCTTGTTGAGAAGGGTTTCCCATGATACTTCTTGTGTTCTTGTGCATGGTGTTTCTTCTTGTGATCCTGGTTGCTACAACATTATTGTTTATGGTTAAGTGAAATTATAAAATGGAATGAAATTCATTATTAACCTAGATTATGAAAAATCAACATGGTTTAAGAGCATAGGTCTTGAAGAACCCATTGCGCAAACACCTTTCAGCCATCCTCTATGTCTTTTGTAGAAACCATACGACCCTCCTAGGGTTCCCAAAAAATCCATACGCACTGCTCTTCTGGAGGTTCTCAACACTTGGCACTTGGATGTTGGGGATAAAAAGGGAATAGGAGTGTACAAAATCCTTCAGCGCACCTCCAACAAGCTTATCAAAATTCTGAGCATTTTGAAATTTTGGCCCTAGGGTTTTGCTAATCTCTGCAGAAATTTCAGTATTAGGGTTTCTGCAACTCATTGAAGGAGCTCTTGAGCTCACTAGTGTTCTCTCATATTTCAAAGGCTTATTGTTGGCAGTCATAAGTCCAACAAAACCTAAAATTTCTAGCCTAGCCTAGCCGTTAGGTATTCTAGCCCAGTTGACAAAGGATTGTGAAGAATCTAAAATTATGATGAGCAAAACTATGATGGAAGTTAAGCTTGATGGATCAAGCAACTTCAAGTTTCTGGAAAACAATAATTCAAACGAAGACTTATTGTGGATAATACAAAAATGTGCCACTATGGCATACCTCCTTCATGAATATGTCAAGAGGACAAATATCAGCCAAGAGCCATTGGAGAAATCATATCAACACCATCAGGTATGCACTTGTATACATATTATTTGTATCATTGTCATGAGGGAAATTGTAGGAGGAAGGAACCTTTTAAGTTTTTCTGAAGTCATGGTCCAGAAGGATCTCAGTGCATTCAGAGGAAAAACACACTCAAGGTGAAGAATCCAGGTTTGATTGTTGTAAATGTCATTCCTCTAACCTATATTTCTAAAGTTTGCTACATTACAAGTAGGTGTTGTAGCTGTGACAACAATCCTTAAAATTGTTTTAATTCTAGATATGCACTCATTATTCTCCTTTAGGAGATATTATTGTTTTGATTCCTCTTGTTTTCTTGTTCCAGACAGATTAACAATAAAGGAATATGTTTATCCTTCAGAGGGAGCCACTTGACTCAGAGGGAGTCAAAACTAATTGAGAAAGAGGAATAATAGAACCATCATTGGGGAAACCAATGAAAAAATACATGATAAGAATATTTCTATGATTCTATGGCCAAAAGCATGCATGAAAATGTATATGTTCAGAACAAGAGTCTTCACCAGACTTTGAAAAACATAACCCCCGAAGAAGTCTTCACCGGAATGAAGCATGAGATTGAACACTTCAGGTTATTTGGGTGCCTAGTGTATTTTCATGTACCCAAAGAGAAGAAGTCCAAGCTATATAATTTATAAAGAAAGGATACAATGAATCTTCAAATACATTCTAGATCGACATCCCTGGTCAGAGACAGATTGAGACAAGTAGAAACGTTGTCCTTGAAGAAGAGATAGTCTTTCAAAGATCCATAGAATCTCAGATGGAGTTTGACAGTAAGACGATACCTTCTCCCCCTTCAAAAGTTCAGAGGGATAAGGAAATTATTCAAGTTGATCCAGTTGCACCAGTTGATATGTTCAGAGATATTGCATTAGGGAATAAAAGGCCTACCTAGACTCACTTTGCAAGATGCAGGGAAATATACAAACCTCTCAAGGCACATCTCGAGAAAGAAAAAGATATTTTCAAGCTATCCTTCAGTCATGAGCCACCTCATTGATGCTAAGCCTCCTTGTCTTAGAGAAGAAACATGAGAACAAGTATGGAAAAATTCCATAACAGAAGAATACCAGTATATCTTAAAGAATGATGCATAAGATATTATTCAAGGAACATAAGGGAAGTCTGTGGTAACTTCCAAATGGATCTATAAGATCAAACATGCAACTGATGGAAGTTCCTAGAAATACAAAATGAGATATATAGCCAGAGGTTTATCACAAACATAGGGAGTTGTCTATGATGAGATACTTGATACAGTAAACCCGATACACTTCCATCCGTACTACCATCCATGAGTTGGAAACTATATCAGATAGATAAATTCTTGATGAGTTTGGATTTCAGCAAGAGTGTTGCTGATCTAAACCTATATCATTACAGTGTCGATGATGAGAGCCTGATTTTGATGACTTATTTAGAAAGCCTTATTTTTGGATACAAGTAATCCTTGAATTCTGAATTCGAGATGAAGAATATGAGTATGATACACTACTTCTTAGGACATAAAGTATGACATAGGACCGATGAGATTTTTTTTTGAGTTAGGGAAAATATACAGTGAAAATATTAAAGAAGTTCAAGTATGACAATGCAAAATCCACCATGATGGATTTAAAGAAAAAGATTGACGATGATTCAGATGAGATTGATATACAATTGATTGGATCACTGATGTATCTGGTTAACACCAGACTTGATTCATGCCATGCAGTGAGTATGCTTAGTCATTTCATGAGTCAACCTAGACAGACTCACTAGACAACAAAAAAACATGTATTGATATATATACGAGGCACAATTGGATATAATGGCCTGAGATATGCCTCCAGTGTGAACTTGAGTTTGCAGGATATGCCTATTCAGATTGAGTAGAAAAGTATAGTGGATCAGAAGAGCACATCCGGTTGTTGTTCTATCGTGAAGTTTTCCATGATTTCCCGATGAAACAAGAAACAAAACTCTGTGGCCTTGAGTATCATAGAAGTAGAGTATATAGCATCAAATGAGAGAATCCATGTGGCTTCACAAGCTTCTAACAGATTTACTTGACCATGAGATGGATCCTATGCTGATAACCAAGAGCCATGTGTAAAGCTCCTTGAGAACCCAGTATTTCCTGATGGATCGAAACACGATGAGATGAAATATCCTTATATTAGAGATATGATGCTGAGGAAAATGGTACACATGCAATACCTTCCTACACATGAGAAGATTGCAGACATATTCACCAAACTAACTTGGTGAAGAATGCCTCCCTAGTTGAGAGGGAGTGTTGATGACTCCAACCAAGACAAAGTTCAAAGTACATCTGTGTGAGACTTGACATGATGAAGAATGCCTCCCTAGATGAGATGGAGTGTTTTTTATTGAAGCTATGTGAGACATTCTCCAACTTACAAACCTGTGAGATGTGGATCATTGCAACTATGTGAGACTTTCTCCAGCTTACAAACCTGAGATAAATCCCCTGAGAAGGATACATGGTTCCTATTTGAGACAGAGCTGGAATGTAGAGATGACCTCCTCCATTCAGAGAGTTGAGAATAACTCCAGATGATTATCCTATGGGAAAGGCGATCTGTTGAGTTGGACGTTCCTATGGCTGAGCATAAGGTGAACGTGTGAAATCCCAAAGTGTTGGGTGCATCGTCATGAGAAAATAAATGAAGATGATGTATTAGCCTCCTCTGAGCAGCAGAGTTGACGAGAAACTCCAAATGCCTCTCCTGTGTGATGCAGTGGGAAAAAAGATCTGTTGAGTGGATGTGCCTATGGACGAGCACAAGTGAATGTGTGAAGAAATGGTTCTTCTGTGTAATGCAGTGAGCCAGAGATATGGACATCCCTATGGATGTGCCCCTAGTGGATGATAACTAATGGGTGTATCATATCCCTTTCTATATTGTTCAAGAGTCAGACCTGTCTGTAACCCTAATTGTAATGTAAAGGGTATAGGTCGACCCCACCTTAATGTCATTAGTAATTAATGTAAAAGATAATTAATCTGGTTAATATTAATTATATTATAAGCTAGTAAGGTCAACCTTGTTGTTCCAATATACACTTATGTTGATAGGTTTAGGTTAGAATAAGTAAAGGTAAATTCCCCATTAAGGAATCATATCTTTCATGTGTGTTTGGAAATTTCAGCAAGTACACCTTCTTGGGAAAAGTGTACACCTCTCTTAGGTGATGGTCTTCTAGGGTTTGATCACCCTCTTGTGTGCTAGGTCTTATTGGTGGTGAAGGTATTTATCTTGAATAATATAGCAAAGGATTTGGATGGGTTTTCTTCCCTTGTTGAGAAGGGTTTCCTAGGATACTTCTTATGTTCTTGTGCATGGTGTTTCTTCTTGTGATCTTGGTTGCTACAACATTATTGTTTATGGTTAAGTGAAATGCTAAAATAGAATGAAATTCATACTTAACCTAGCTTATGAAAAATCAATACCTTCAAGACAAGGCAAGGTTTGTATGAATGGTTTGTCATGCCGTTTGGTTTATGTAATGCACCAAATCCATTTATGAGACTGATGAATGATGTATCACGCCAATATCTAGATTCATTTATTATATTTTATTTGGATGATATAATAGTTTAGAGTGATACGTTGGAGGAGCACATATCACATATAATGCAGGTGTTGGAGACTCCAAAGAAGCACCAATTGTTGGCTAACCTCAAGAAATGTGAGTTTTTTCATCGTGTTTGGTATATTTGGGGTATATGATTGATGGAGGGGAGCTCAAGATGGATCCAACAAAGGTGAAGGCCATCATGAAATGGACATCTCCTACAAATTTCACTAAAGTTAGGAGTTTTTTTGGGGCAACACAATACTTGCGGAAGTTCATAGATTCATTCAACAGTAGCTACACCACTCCACACCATAAAAAATTGAAGTGGTAAGAGTTTCAAGTGGGTGAAGAATCATCATAAGTATTTTGATGAGCTGAAAATAAAGATCATTCAAGTACCGATTCTTGAATTATCAAACTTGAAAAATTCTTTTGAAGTGGAGACATATGCAAGTGGGTATTCCATGGGAGAAGTTTTGATGTAAGGAGGAAGGGATGTATGTTATCATTATGAGATATTCCATGGGGCAGTTCTTAACTATCCTAGCTATGACAAGGAACTCTATGCCTTGGTTCAAGCTGCCAAGAAGTGGAAGCACTATCTAATGGACAAGGAGACCATCATCCACACATATCACCCTCCGCTACAGTTTTTTCAGGCCCAAAGTAAGCTACACAAACCATAGATTACATGTGGATGGTGTTTTTACAACAATTTCATCTAGTCAACAAGTATAAGAAGGGAACCAAAAACATGTTGGAAGACATTCTTTCAAGGCCACCCACATCCAAGATTAAAACTTTGGGAACTTTGATGCACATGTATCCTTTTACCCATGATGTATATAGAGAGGCATACTCAAAATATGAGGACTTCAAGGAGGTGTTTCAACAACTACAGGGCCAAATTCATATAGAATAAGGTGATGAAAAGGATGACTAACTTTTCTAGAATGGGTTACTATACAAGCTCAACAAGCTCTGTGTCCCTACAATAAATGATTGCAACTTATTAGAGAGGCTCACACCTTCAAGGTTGTCAGACATTTTGGTGTTGGGAAGATAGTTTCCAACTTACAAAGGTATATGTACTAGCCTAAAATGCAATAAGATGTAGCATGATAAATTAGAGGATGTATACTTTGTTGTACCAACAATATTAGTAACAAGTTCAACATAATGTGCATTCTTATGCTTTGTAAAAAGACCATCAAAGGACAAGAAGAAACAAGCATGTTGTTTGAATAGGTCTGGGTGTACTTTGGGATAACAAGGAGCATCATTTCAGAGAGGGATACTAGATTCTTCAATACATTTTGGACTACAATGTGGGAGAAGATGGACACTAAATTGAATATATCTACAACATTCCATCCATAGACAAATGGCAAGACATAAGTAATCAACATAACTTTGGTGCAACTTTTTAGAGGTTACAATTAGAAGCATTCGAAGGCATGTGATGAAAATATTATCTACATACAACACTCTTATAATGGAGTAGTCCACACGTCTATTGGTAAGTCACCTTTTGAAACTTGATTTGGATATTTTCCACCTTCACCCTTGGATGTTCTATATGGACAACAAGAAGGAATGAGGGAAGAAATGAAATGAGATGCAATTAGAGTAGAAGAATTTGTTGAGAATATTGGGACAATCCATTTGTAAGTACAAGAGACGTTGAAGAATTCATAGGAAAAATATAAGGCCAAGCATGATCAACACAAAATCGAAAATTCATTCAAAGTGGGAGAAATGTTTTGTTTATAGATGAACAATGAAAGACTATAGGGTCATGGTAAGAAGATCAAGGCTCCACATTATGGACCTTTCCAGATATTGGAGAAGGTGGGATATAACGTCTACGAATCCATTCTAACCCCATACATGTGCATTTAATCAATATTGAATGTGGAGAATATTAAACTCTATGAGTCTTCCATGTCAGATCAGGAGGAGAAGCAGGTCCTACCTACCATAGAGGATTTAACACCAAATGCTCAGGTAGAGTTGGAGAAGACACAATTTTGCAGAGGAATTCTAGAACTACAAGATAAGGGTAACATGACCTTTGGTAGATTGGATTGAAAGTACAACTTCTAGGCAAAGAAAAATGGTACTTTAGGGAGAAGGTAGAGGAAACATTTCCTCACCTCATTCAGTAAATATTTTGGGGAAAAAAATCCTCCCTAAATGGGGAGGTATAATTGGATTGGATCATTGTATTATTTTCCATCTATCTCAATACTTTCAAAGTGGAAAACATTGGATGAATCAACTTGCAGGGCCATTTTAGTGGCAGGTCACAGTTTGGAAAATTGGGGTATGGAACCTTTCAGAGGCATATTGAGGCATTAAACGTCAATTTTTGGTCAAAATAAAAATGGAAGCTCCCAAAAGTGTTCTTCACACCGAGATATTTCGAACGACACAAGAATCACCTCAATTGGAGTTCGTATGAAAAAGTTATTCCTCCCACAATTTGACCTACTGTGTTGACCAACATGGTACAAGAGTATGCCATGGAAACCCCTATTATTCACATATATGGGGCTAGCCATGTGTGGAATTTCAAAAATATTCTATAAGGTCCAAAACCTTATCATAATTGAGGGTCGAGGAAGTCAAAACCCTACCCCTAGATGGTTACTGGACTATGTTAAATAATGTGCAACTAGAAGGAGAGGGCGTCCATTCTTTAGCATTGTATTTGTTCCATAGTTGAACATAGCACCTGGGAGTGGTATTTTGAGAACATAACAAAGGAGAGATGTTGTAGCATCCATATTGGCCACTGTTTATTTTTTAAGAGAGATGATATTGTATATATTATTTAATATGAAAAAGGATCACAATTTAAATATAGATATCCACAAAAAAACAAGATATATCCTTAGGTAAACCCTCAAGGGGGAGAAAACCATGCAAAATTTCCTCAGTATAGATTCCTCCAACATGTACAATGTCATACAATGCTCTTGCATGAAATTAAGACCAAAGAGACCCAAACACAAACCAAGAATAACCTCCTAGATAAGTGCGTACTACTCTCTTGTACTTATATTCAATGAATGATCAAAATGGCTCGATATAACCTCTATTTATACTCTAAAATACCTAAAAGACATGACTTATCAATAAACCCTTTCAAAATTACACTTAGGAATAACCAATAAAATTACACTTAGGAATAACCAATATAATTACACTTAGGAATAACTTCCAAAATTACATAAAATATCAACACTCCCTCTTAATGAGGAAGGCATTCTATTCAGAACGGACTCTAACACTGTCACCATCCACACGAGCTCATGACCATTGATTGTTAGACACACAAATCTATAAATCACAGGAAATCCGTAGTGACTTCAAAACATGCATCCAGGGCCGATGGGTAGCTCTCGAATAGCTACAACATGTCATCATGAAACTATCCAGTTTCCCGCAAAAAAACTTAGATATATTTATGCATGACATCCAATACCCTACGAAAACATCTGTACCTCTTTTGTTCAACATGCATCCAGAGCCGGTGGGTAGCTCTCCAATAGCTAAAACATGCCATCATGACATCCACTACCTTGCGATAACATCTGAAGCCATCACTTCCTCTGAAGAGGGACTACGACGAGCTTGTCCTTGAAGTACTTGAACTTCATCCCTGAAAACAACTTTGTTAGCACATCCAAAACCTTCTCATCGATAGCCACATATTGGAGACTCACTGCTCCCTTCTACAATATATCATTGATACATTGATACCTAATTTCTATATGCTTCTAATTATCATGAAACACAAGGTTTTTTGACAAATTTATACAACTCTAGTTGTCACACAAGATACAGGTCACCCCCAATCACAATATCGATTAATCCAGTCAGTAATTTTTGAAGCCATACTAATTTTTGACTTGTTGTACATCCTGCCACATAATCTACCTCAATTGTACTGAGTGCTACACACGACTGCTTCTCACTGATCCATGAAATCATGCCAGATCCCAAAGTGAAGCAACATCCTAATGTACTTTTCTATTTTGCAACACTATCAACCCAATCTGAATCTGAATATCCAAGTAGACCGATCTCACTGTCTGAAACATATTCGATACCATAATACACTGTAACTTTAAGGTACCTCATCACATGTTTTACTACAATCAGGTGAACATGTCTGGTGTCAACCATGTACTGACTCAGTGTTCTCAAAACAAAACATATATCTGGTCGTGTATTCTTCAAATACATCAACAAACCCACCATCTTCTTGTATAATGTAACTTCCATAGTATTTGAAGTCGTATCCTGCTACAAATTCATATTTTATACCATAGGTGTAGCCATTTCCTTGCAATCCAATATCCTGAACCTGTTCAATATTTCCATTGCATACTTCCCTTGAACTAGGAATATTTAACTAAGATTTTTCCATACCTACAATCCCAAGTAATAGTGCATAAGACCAAGATCCTTCATATCTAACTCAGAGGCCAAATCCCTCTGTCACTGAAAACCTTGATTATCCAGTTTGCCTCACTGTCTGCTCCCTCTGTGACTCTGTGACAATATTTACATTTTCCAAAACACACAACATCATGGTAACCACCACATAAACACAATGAAACAAGCTTCATGTGATCTCAACTACATAGGGTTTATCACTGCTTCTTATGTCCATCTCAATCACTCCTCACCAAATACTCATGTTGATCTTGATCTTCTTCTTTGTCAGGTTCTCTACCCGAGCCCTGAACTCTTAGAATCTGCTGAAGACCTCATCCTTGGTCTTCATGAAGAAGATCCATGAATGTCACATAATATAAGAATCTTGGTAAACTATCATGTGCCTAAAAGCACCACAATCTACTAACCAGGTATCCATCGTAACTTTCCTAGAACAATAACAATAACATCTCCATGGAATAAGCATTTCCATGGTAACTTGCCCAAAACAAAATAAGAGAAAAACAAGAATATTTCCCATTCTAAAGTTTGCTACAGTGATCCTTGCAAAGAAAATTCCTATTCATGATACGAATAACGATCAAGGTGATGACCTTGTGATAGTATTTCTCAATAACCCTATAGATGATGAAGCCTCCATTCACATAGGATCGGGTCCACATTCATAATTTTTTTTTATCACTGTCCAGGGATAACCAATTCTCTATCCCAGAACTCATACAAGTGTTTCTACCCCTCTCTTCCTCTTCCAAATAGTTTTGGGAGCACCCAAGTGAGGAAAAAAAGAAAAATGCCTTCATCTGTCTTTAACTCACCACTCTCATCTACAATGCCTATTTACGATAGAGTTTTAGTACTATCCATCACCGCTCTTGTTGTTACTATCCCTGCACTTATGTCACCGTAGGTGTAATTATGAGAATATCATTGGATCCAAAATCACAAAGGAAGGAAGAATGAAACCCTACAAGAATACCCTCAACCTTCTTGATCGTTCTAGCTTTGTTTTGGACCTTTTAGAATTTGATAAATTTATGTGGGTACATCATCCATCCATTTTCCCCTTGAACCTTTTAAGTGGTTGCATGTATACTTTGGGAATCAATGTTATTCCAGAAATGGGCATAGCTTTGGACATATTGTCTACACTTCCATACAACCTCCTTCATCTCATCCTTTCCAAACTCCCCTTTAGAGAGGTAGTCCAATGGTCTGTCCTCTCTAAACGATGGAGATTCATTTACAGAGAAATGCCCAATTTGGACCTCTCTCCCTATTTTTTGACACCACAATATCTCCAGCCTCCCACACCCAATCCCCTCTCCATGGAAACCTTGGAGAATATAATATCCAACATATTGCAGTCGCATTCATCATATTTGATGGTCATTCATATCACCAACGACATCGCAAGGTGGAGTCCCATTGTCACAAATTCAATGCTATGGAGGTTTACCACCCAAAGTGTATCGAAGTGGTTGGAGTGCCTTTCCAAGAAGAATGTTGAAGTGCTCATTCTCAAAGATTACCTACCAAGGGAAAGCCCAACCCTAGAGGCCCTTTTCTCATGCACTCATCTCACTACACTCCAAAAAAACTATATTCTAACTCGTATTTCAACCCAATTTGTTGGATTTAAACATATCTTGTATTGCACCTTCACGTGCATGGAATTGACAAATGACACTTTAGCCATATTTATTTCACAGTTCCCTCTTCTTCTGAAACTTCACTTACATGATTGTGTTGGATTGTGAGAACCCATTATTTCTGTTGATTTTCACTGCAGCTACATAGATTGTAACAAGGAAACCTTGCAAGTGTTGTTGAATGAACACTACCAACAACAATAAGGAGAAAAAAAATATCCTCAATATATCTTCGTCGTAGGTGTATTTCTTGGGATATCTGTAGTGGATTATGGCTTCTTTCAGATCATTGTCCAATGAATCCAATAGACATTCTCATCTATCACTACCCTTAATGGCTCTCACTCATGGTCATCATGTCAATGTGATGGATAGACACACTACTGCAAACAAAATAGTAATTCACTCACTTAGCCTATCTACTCTCTTACTCTCATAGGTCTCATTTATTTTCCATTTCCTTAGGCCCTCTTGTGAGGGAGTCAAGCCCAGTCCTACTCTGATACCATGTTGATTTTTCAAGAGAGATGATATTGTATATATATATATATATTATTTTCTAATATGCAAAAGGATCACAACCGAAATATAGATATCCACAGAACAACAAGATATATCCTTAGGGAAACCCTCAAGGGGGAGAAAAACCCACAAACTTTCCTTAGTATAGATTCCTCCAAAATGTACAATGTCATACAATGATCTTTCACGAAATCAAGACCAAAGAGACCCGGACACGAACTAAGAATAGCCTCCTAGATAAGTGCGTATTACTCTCTTGTACTTATATTCAATGAATGATCAAAATGACTCGATATAACCACTATTTATACTCTAAAAGACCTAAAAGACATGACTTATCAATAAACCCTTTCAAAATTACACTTAGGAATAATCAATACAATTACACTTAGGAATAAATTCTGAAATTACATAAAATCTCAACAATCACAATGTCAAATGCAACTCCATAGAGAGTGCCTATTTATTTGTATTTGCATTTGAAGAAAAGAGAGTAGAGAGACCTCAACTTCTAGCTGGCTTTTCTCCCATATTGGATTTCCCAGGTTATATTTTGTGTTTATTTGTGGATGGTGTGTGAGTATTTATTTATGTTCTCTATTTTTCACATTTCAACTATTTCATATATTTAAGAAGAAAACCAGTAATTAAAGAATATGAGATCTAAAGGAAATGAACCTTCACAATAAAGATTTAAATATTTGTATTATATCTATTGTGATGAACTATCGAGTGGAATATCCATGACAGTTTACATATCAACAATAGTACACAGAACCAAGGGAATCTACCTTCCAGAAGACTTCCCAACACTTCGTACAAGCCAAACCCTGAAGCTTTCGCAGGCTTGCCACTTGTAGGTTCTGTCTTCGTCTAGGTCACTTAGCTGACTTAGAGAATCACAATTCCAACTTTGAACAAGAATTTTGCATATATCTAGATGAAACTTGCTTACTTGATTCTTTATTTTTTCCTTAGCTCATGAGGTACTTATACGAGTCTTTCCCATCACTTGGCAAGTCACATTGCATGAAGTGGACCCAAGTCTCCTTAAGCCCACTCTTTCTACTAAATCAATCCGTCGAACTAGTTCCACATCCAAGTCGTCTCGAGCCCACGATTCGTCTATCCACCCAGGTCGTCCTATTTTCCAATTCATCTTGAGCACGACTAAGTAGCTTGACCATCTGCAACTCCATCCACACCTGAGTGCGCCCAAGGTACCCAATGAACACATGCCCAAGGGAGTACCTCCAATGAGTGTAGTTCATGATTGTGATCCATGAAAACTTGTGCTTGAAGGCACAACAACAACTATCACAATCCCAAAGTGAAGATAGCCTAACTTCGTTGATCTATATAAGTCTTGGCACTCCCAATGCTCAAGACTCTTTCCAATTATGCACCACTTCTTGGTGCGTCCAACTTGACTCCATCCAAAACACATCCTATCTATTTGCAGAAGCTCCCAAGTGTCTGTAGTCTTTTCATTGAGAGCCCCATCCATTCACATGGGCACCCAAGTCTCTGCAAGTTGTCCAAACTATCTTTCCAATGGGAAAATATGCCCATCTAAAGTTTTCCTTTCCAAGGCAACCCAAAAATGTGTGCCTTGCCTTCGGGCCAAGGCATTTGGGCCAATCGAACTATCCATTTGAGCCGGTGTAGTGGAGGTTCCTTGCGCCCCTCTAGGAAAGGGTCTTACACCTTGGTACTTGTCAAAATGACGTGTTCAAAATAATTTTTCTTCTTAGACTTGGAATAAGAAGACTCCATAAATATGCTCTTGATAGTTCATTTCAGCAGTGGGACTTTATACATACCCAAAAAATTAAGAACAAAATTATTTCTTAATATTGGCTGAGTAATTTGAGAATAATCCATCTTGATATTCTTTTAGCATCATGAGTCCAACATGAACCTATTGGCCCTCCTTTGAAACTCCACTAGCTATTGTATTGAGTCCTTTGTAAATACAAGTGTATCTAATATATTGAAATAACCAAGATATTGTTTTCAATTGATTCACTAGTGACATGAGAGTCACATTCTAGACTTGTCTATAACCTTTTATCCAGAGAAACCAGTAAGGAATCCCCCAAAAGATGCATTTTAGCAATCCCTTTTTCTATTGCTAGTTTTAGAAGATTTCTTTTTTTTGGAAAACAAGTCTATTTATATTTATCATAGTAAAGAAAATTTGTACATATCCACTTAGTTGTTGCCTGCCACTAGGGAAACTAGACCAACAACAGTGGTATATGTTAGTTGTCCAAAAATTTTGATCAAGATTAGGAATTCTAACTATACTAGTGAGACTATTGAACTAGTCTATATTTTTAAAATTCCTTATATAACAGTAATGTAGACACCCATGAAGTAAGTATAGAATAAGAAAATTTTCCAACATACATAAATTTAGTGTTGAAGGGTGCCACCTTGCCCTGAATATTTCCCATTAGTCAGGGGCTAGGGAACACCATGAGGCTAAGAAACATCCTAATGAACCTAAGGATGAAGCCTTGAGCTGATATCTTTGAGTTGAAGAACTAATTCATTCAGTTGCAGGAGATCTTCCTCATGATCCTCATCTCGGTCCTGCAAGATCTTCCTTATAAGTGTCTTGATGTGCAAATAAAGTTTAATCGATTTCAAGTACTTGGTATCCCTCACTCTGGAGCTTCCTGGTACAGGGGTCCAATTTCCTATTTCTACATATATATCCTAGTCATGGATAGTCCCCCTTTCCAGGCGGATGGCGTTCTCAACATTCTCAATTTCATCTCTGATGTGAGGAGGGGTCTATTCCCAAAGCTCATTAGATGAGGATTCAACGTCCTGCTATACCCTAGTGATGATAGGTTCAGGGATATACATGTGGGATTTAGAGGGGTAATTCTAATACCTACAACCATGGCTATAGTCCTGACAATAATTGTGTCCAGGTGACATCGAAAAATGTAGAAGGATAGAGTTAAACGACAAGGAGGTGAGAGTCGATAGCTAGTGGAAGGTTGGGCATAGGGAAAGAACAAATAAAGAACAAAGGGGAGAGATGGCATCCCCTTTTATCATGTTTTGAAGCCACACCATCCTAAAATCTCCACAACAAGCTATGATACTGATTTATTGAGCCAATACTTCGTAATCTTGGCTTTGTGAGTCAGTTGGGTTGGCCCTCGATCACGAATGATGGAAATTGTCATGTCGTAGATTCATATCAGAGATGAGGAGTCAGTGGATGAGGTGGAGAGTACCTTCCATAATTGGCAATGAATTCCTCATTAACTCCCATGTCCTGTACACTAAATCTGGTGTCGCATCCTCCACCTATGTGTAGTCAGACATCGTCGAATGGTTCAAGTATGTGTTGGACACATGTTGGATGGGTATTATTCCATCTATCATACGCATCCCTGACACCCCATCCGATGGAGTTTTAGAAGATCTATTAAGGTTAATAGTTTTTATAAATTAGATAATGTTGATATATCAACGTTTCTAATGTAAAAAAAGTAATGTTCACAATGTAGAAATATCAAAGAAATTATAACAACATTAATTCTCGATACATGCAAATTCACGATTCTATAAAAAATATGTTCTAACATAAAATATAATGTTGATGTAATATGTAATTTGACCCCAAATGTAGGACATGGTCCATTGGAAATTATCCATAGCATTCTTCAATCCAAAAGGCACAATGCGATAAGCGAATGTCCCCCATGAGTTAGTGAAGGTGGTATTATACTAGTCTTGAGGACGGATTTGAATTTGATTATAGTAGGAGAATCCATCCATGAAAATAAAGACCTCATGACCAACACAAGCATCGATAATCTAATCAATGAATGACATATGGTAATTGTCCCTGGGACAGGGCCTATTAAGATCATATAAATTAGTAGAAACACTATTGATGCCTTGCTTCTTATTATCAAATCCCATATTAGACACCCATGATGTAAGGGCAATTGGATAAACAAACCCGGTGTGGTGAAGTTTATCAATTTCTACTTTGATGGCTAGAGCCTTCATAGGATGAATGGGCCATTGTTTTTGTTGAACATGAGATGCATTGGGCCATGATTCGTTGTGATGTTCAACAATGGAAGGATTGAGTCCATACATTTTTTAATAGAATCTGACATGCAAAAAAATCCTGGAATTCTTGGAACAAGGATTTATAGGTTGTAATCTCTCTAAGGGAACATGATAATCTAAGAAGGATATTTTTAGTGACCCTAGGGACAACAAAAATTTGTGTTTTCTATATTAACTTCCTTGAAGGAATCGAATGTAGGATTTGGATTCTTAAACTAATCAATGTGTCCACGGGGTATGGAATCCTCTATTTCAACATGAAATTGGTTAGAGTGGCCATAACTATCCCAAGAATATTAGTGCTCCAAAATTTCTTATTATTTCCCCTAGCACTCACTTTACCACTTCTAGTATTATTTGGAGGGATGGAATCCTTATGTGGCTCCAACGTGGATCTTGAAGGAACACTTGTAGGTTGTATGAGAGTTAATACTAGATGAGGTGATGGGGTGGAGGTGGAGGGTGGATTAAGGTACCAAACAAGTATACCTAAGGTAATTATGGGGAGATTCAAAATGGTCACAACATTAGTTCCAATAATACTAGGTGGAGGAAACATAAGAGAGATATATGTAATGTTCAATCCAACTTATTTTGCACCTCTAGATGGTGTCCTAGAAGATGATGAGTTGATGCGTTCAGTGGATATTTAGGAGGAGGATTCCCCCATGATAATGGTACACATAACTGGGGATGTTACAACCATAGTCAAAATGTCATCTTCATTTGATCTCCATATTCCCCTATTACATCAAAAATATGAAATTGATTTTTCTCTTGCTCTTTTTTGCTTATGCAAAAACTATGTAGCATGGTTATCTAGTTCATTTTTTCCATCAAACTTGCACYATGAACCTGTAGTAAGCCATAAACAAACCATTTTGTTTKTATTCAYGATCCTCTTTYGGATCACACCTCCCCATTGGTAGGATTTTGGGCCCCAAAGCTCATCATCGAAGGATATGGAAGCACAAGGCCTCCACTTGTCTCCCCAAGTCCACTACTCCATCAGATAYGAAAATGCTTGCTTCTTTCTTGTCTCAATCAATCTACTTACCTACTCGTGTTTCAATACTAAAATAAATAATATTCCTCTCTCTTTGTGTGCTTTGATGTGGTAGGCCATACCACCTTTAACTAAGCATTAGTTTTCCTCTTTATTGTAGAAAGACACATCACTGTCCCATAAGTATGGGCTAACAAACTTTATTTCTGTCGAACTTCACCTTTTACTTTATCAACATAATCAACACTAATGTACAAATTGATCTTGCATCTCCTATTTATTCTCATGGTCAATTTCTCTTTGATCCAACCCAATGAACATGGTTATAATAGATCATAAGTTTCTAGACCAAGCTCATCTACTAAGGACTTAGAAATCAAATTACATTGTGAACCATTGTTAAATAAAACATTTTTATTATGGTCCTTCACTTGAACTTCGATTTGGAATTGTGCATTTTTGTCTCCACTTTCCCTTCATTGTTGCAATGTGGTACCATTTCAGACACAATTTATGATGAATTTTCCAACACTTCTCATCTATGTGTCCATCTACATAATAATGTTTGCAATGTCTATTGGGATATTTCCACTTTTTGGGTTGTGGTTGCAATATTTTTACCTTTAGTCTTGTTGGTCCCTTTTTTATTTTTTCATTGTATCCCATTCTTGATGTCCATATTGTTGGTTTAATATCGACTAGTTAAGATAATCATAACCCATGGTATTATTATGGTGAAGCCTATTTAATGGCTTGGAGTACTCCATTGTAAAATGCCTCAATTGGTCACTCTTGGCCTATTTTTTGGCTGGATTGGATAAGATTAATAAACAATAGGTATTTATTATGGTGTTGGTTTTCCTAGTTAAGGGTTTCGAAGATAAAAATAAAAATAAGTCCTCGGGGAGGAGATCTAAATACAAGGGTAAATATCTAAGTATTGTGTGTGAACACTATTTTTTCCCTTCTATTTTTATAAAGAATATGTGTGCATTGTTTTACTACAAAGGTTTAGAACTTACATTTGGTACCTAAGAAAAATTATTGGCTTCAAGGGGATGCCTTTGTTGATAAGGGTCTTGTTTTGATAGAGAAACTTTATCTTGGGTCTGTGATAAAACAGGTTTCAGTGGGAGCTCTACAATGGTGATTCTTATGCTAAAAGAGAATGGAAAGCAGTTCTAAAATCGAGATTGAAAAATTTAATGGGAAAATATTTGAGCTATGGAAGATCAAGATAGATGGCCTTCTTGTAGACAAAGAACATTGAGTCGTTTTGGATCCTGGTACTATACCTACATATATGTCACTAGAAGACTAGACGAACATGGATAGGAAGGAAAAAAATACAATCCGAATGTGTCTTTCAGATTAAGTGTTATTGAATGTATTTGGTGAAGCTACAACCAAGGAATTATGGGATAAGTTAGGGACTTTGTATTAGTCCAAGTCCCTGGTAAACAAACTTTTCCTTTGAAAGAATTTGTACCTCCTAAGGATGAATGATGAAGACTCTATGACAGAGCATCTAAATGCCTTTAATACTATGGTAAGTTAGTTGTTTTCCGTTGATATCAAAATTCCCGATGGAGATACGTGCATTAGTTTACTATGTTCTTTGCCAAATTCAAATTTTGTTGTAGCTATTGGGAGTAATGCAACCACATTAAAGTTTGATGATGTAGTTTCATCCTTTCAATTGGAAGAAATTGTTGAGTTATGGTTTACCAAGGGAAGTGGTCCCCTTGTGGTTGTGGGTCTCTAACCACAAGAGGGAAATCTTTGACCCATTGTGCCTTATACTTGTGTCTAATTTCACTTTGACATTTTCCTAAGTCAAAAGGGTTAAATTTGTCACTTGAGTGAAAAGTGACTATTCATTCACTTTGTGGGTGAATTGAGGGACATAAAGTGAACTGTGGAAACTTAACCCAAAGTGGGTTTTTAGTTGAGATTATTTTTGAGATATCTCAACCTTGGATTAGATATGTCTTGGAGTGATCCTAGCCATTGATATTGTGGGTTTCCTTATGATTCCTTAGGAGGGGCGCATAGGGAAAAAGGAGGTTTTGTTCACTTGGAGAGGACGAGGAGAGAAATGGAGATGGGAATGGAAGCAAAGGAAGAGGGAAACAAGGGAACCTCCTTCCATGGAGGGATCTAGGATGCTTTGGATTCCATTTATTTTTGGTGTTCATGCTTGCTTGGAGGAGGGCGCACTATAGGAGGAGGGCACACACCGAGCAGGGAGGTCTTCTACTTGTAACATTTCTGATTGGAGTGTCTTGTTGGAGAGGTAGCACACAAGGGAAGATTTTTGTGCAAGGGTTTATTCTACAAGGCATTGAGCAACAAGGGCGCAAGGCTAGAGTGGGATTGAACAACAAAGGAGAAGTGCACACAATGCTTGGGCTCATTCACCTTCTTGGACTTGTATAGTAGCTCGAGAGGGGATGCCTTTGTATCAGGTTCATTTGTTTCATGTACTTGTTGTATCTCACACTTATTACATCACATATATAGACTTATATTCCAAACTGGTTTTCCCCGGGTTTTTTTTTATCGAGGGTCATGTTGACCAAAAATATTTGTGTTCATTTATCTTGTATGCTTAGTGTTTAAATCAATGGTAGGAGCTTGAAAATATCCTAGAGGAGTGCTATATGTTTTAAGGTTTGCATGTGTTAACATCTAGTGACTAAAACACTTGCAAGCGCACCTTAAAAGATCATATAACCATCAATTCGAAGGCATATTTTTTGTCAGAACATTTCAGACCTGTTTGTTGTCCTAAAACAACATAAAGGAAAGATTTGATCAAGTAAACTTAGAGCTCAACAAGAGGTCAAAAACAAACATGTTGGGAAGCCTTCTAGCTCCTCAAATTTCTACATGGTATCAGAGCCTTGGTGGCTAAGAGTTGTCTGATTTTCTAGCATACAGTTGGTAGATTTTTGGACAGTTTTGGACAACCTTATTTCATGCTTGTGTGTAAAGTGTTGAGGCTTATTTATTTTGCAGTTTAGCATCAGTTTGAGTTTCATTGGACAACCATGTTAGTTTCTTAGATGAGGGAAAAGGGTAGGCTAGCCATAGCTAGCAACTGGTCCCCTTGGAAGACTAGGCTTATCTTTGTCTTGGAGGATATTGAACTATGGGATATAGTTCAAGCTACCATTGTTGTTCCTTCTGTCACTACTCTTGTGCTGGTGGAAGATTTCAAGAAGAGGAACAAAAAGGTAAAGAGGACTATCTGTGATGCGAGGAGAGACCACATCACACCCCACTTGACTGGTAAAGACTGTACATTTGAGATGTGGGCATCCTTGTGCAAGAGTTACCAGAGTCCCAACTAGAACCAAAAGATGGTTCTACATGAGAAGCTCAGGGGCATTCAAATGCTCAAGACAGATTCAGTCACACTTCATACCTTGGCAAATTCACTCAGATCAGAGATGAGTTAGCTATGGTCAGAGAGATTGTGGATCTATACTTTATGGTGAGGACAAATTTAAACAACTTTTCCAAAACTTGGGGTTCATTTGTACGAGGCATTGTTGCTCGAGAGGTCATGACTACTTGGGAGAGACTTTGGGATGATTTCGTACAGGACGAGTTGAGGTGAAACTATTGGTCTTCAGGAAAACAATGGATATATGAGGGTGATGAGGATCTTTCTCTTTGGTCAAAGGGTAAGAAGAAGGGCGGCAAGGGTGCTCGACAGGGTCCCAAGATGGGGGACAAGCCATAGGGAGAGAGTGGCAGTGGGAAGAAGAGAGATATGAGCAAAGTGAAGTTATTTTCTTGTAATAATATGGGGCACTATGATGGATAGTGTCCCAACAAGAAGAAGAAGTAGGGTGGTACAACAACTATAACATATGAGGAGGATTTTCAGGCACAATTTGAGAGGGCGTGTGCCTTCCTTATTTGTTGCACTTCAGTTGAGAAGCCACCTAGAATCTAGTACATAAACAATGGAGCTTCGAGTCACATGACAAGTGTGAGAGATCACTTCACTAATCGCATAGATCCTGAGGTCAGGAAGGAGATTTTACTTGGTGGTGAAACCATAGTTAGGGTTGTTGGGCATGGCACAATTACTTTTTAGAGGGAGAGTATTTCACCCATTTCATTCAGGGATGTGTTGTATGTCCCTAGGTGGAGGAAGAATTTGATATCAGTTTCCACCCTCAAGGACATGGGTATTGAGGTTTCCTTAAGAGGGAAATAGGTCCTCATACACCCTAATGGGTCTCATCTCACCTCAAGGAAGGTGATTGGAGTGAGGGATGGTAAACTATACATATTTCTTTTTCAGCCCCTGCATGCTTTGGCAGTGAGTAGCGACAATAATCAGTTATCTGAGTTATGGAATCAAAGGATGGCTCAACTTCATCATGGGGCTATTGGAGGGATGAGAGAGGTTGTGATAGGAGTGCCATAGTTCATATCAGAGCATCAAGATGCATGTAGAGGGTGTGTGATTGGTAAGTTTACCAAGGCTTCTTTTTCCATCAGTGATAATAGGTCAGCTGGGGTACTGGATTTAGTACACACATATGTGTGTGGGCCCATGTATCGGGTGTCCTTGAGTGGTTGTGAGTACTATCTCACATTCATAAATGACCACTCCATAAATACTTGGATCTATTTATTGAAGGCCAAGAGTGAGGCCTTCAAGAGGTTCCAAGAGTTCAAATATCTTATGGAGAACCAGACAGGAAAGAAGATAAAGGTATTGCGGTCAGACAATGGAGGTGAGTATGCCTCCACAGAGTTTGTAGAATTTTGTTCCTAGGCAAGGATCAGAAGAAAGATGACCATTCCTTACAACCCCCAACAGAACAAGGTTGTTGAGAGGAATAACATGGTGATTACAAGTGCAACGAGATATATGCTTCATGATCATACTTTTCCTTTATACTTATGGGATGAGGTGAGTGCTACTACAATTTATCTACATACAAGATTCCCCATAGGATTTTGGTGAAGAAGAATCCAGAGGAGGACTTCAATGGTAGGAGGCCCGATGTTGATCATATCATGATTTTTGGATGATTGACATACTCTCATGTCCCCTCAGATAAGAGGACAAAACTAGACCCCACAAACCAGTAGGGGATTCTAGTTTGTTACTCAGAGGTCTTGAAGGCCTACCAGATCTACATTCCATCACAACATAGAGTGGCGGTGAGAAGAGATGTTAGATTTGAGGAGGGTAGATATTTCATGGGGTCTCTCGAGTCGAGAAACAATATTGAGGAGGTTCTAGAGACACAGATTGAGGTTTCAGAGGGAGAACAACCTCAGGTGTCGAGTACACTAGTTTCAGGGGTGACAAGGTCACCTAGCACAACTTCAGGTTCATAGTTGCAGAGGGTTTATGTAGAGGGTGCAGAGACCTCAGGATCTGAGAGTGTTGGCATGATATCAAAGGCAGAGACTCATGGGTGTGAAGATCTTACTTTTCCTTTAGTTACTACAAGGAAGAGGAAACTGAGATGGTTTCAGGATAACCCGAAGGAAGCCAAGGAGAATATTGGAGAGCCCAAGGGGTTGTTCATAGAGAGAAGAGCACTGAATAGGCTTGGTTCCAACTTGGCGATGGTGACTAGCATCACAGATACAGAGCCTGAGACATTTGCACAGGCAGTTGATCAACAAGTTTGGCGAGATGTCATGCTAGAGGAGTATGAATCCATTATGCACAATGATGTATGGGAGGTGGTGTCGAGGCTAGTGAGGAAGTCAGTTGTGACTTCCATATGGTTGTACAATACCAAGTATGTTGTAGATGGAAACATAGAGAAACACAAGGCCCTATTTGTGGCACAAGGTTTCTCTCAGGTAGAGGGCATTGACTATGATGAGACATTCACACCAGTTGCGAGATACACATCCATTCAGAGCATTATTTACATAGCAGAAGAGATGGATTAGAGGATACATCATATGGATGTAAAGACTGCATTTCTGAATGGATTTATTGAGGATGAGGTGTACATTGAGAAGCCACAGGGGTTTGAGGTGATGGAGAGATATTATCATGTGTGCCTTATGAGAAAGGCACTGTATGGTCTGAAGCAAGATCCAAGAGATTGGTATTCACGTATTGATGATTATTTTCTTCAAATGGGGTTTGAGAAGAGTGAGGTAGATCCTAACCTCTACTACATCATTTGAGGTGAGGATACACTCATTCTCATACTGTATGTTGATGATTTTTTCATCATAGGAGAAGAGCTTCTCATAGATGATTGCAAGTTGGGACCTGCATAAGAGTTTGAGATGACAGACATCGATTTGATGCACTATTTCTTGGGCATGGAGGTTTGGTAGGAGGAGGGTCGTATCTTTTTGGGGAAGGGGAATTATCCTATAGAAATATTGAGCAGGTTTCAGATGGAGGACTATAGGCCCATGTATACACCTATGGTCACCAACTGGAAGAAGCTTAGCGCTTTAGATTCCCAGTTAGTGGATGCTATGAGATACAGACAATTGAAAGGTTATTTGATGTATCTGGTCAACACTAGATCAGATATTTTTTTTCCGTGAACACTCTCAGTCATCTTATGGTGGAGCCTAGGAGTGTTCACTAGATTGGGGAAAAACATATTTTGAGGTACATAGCAGGGTCATTGGATTTTTGTTTGGACTACGTCGGAGGGGATGGAGTTAGTTTGGTTGGCTACACAGACTTAGATTGGGAAGGATGTACTATTGATAGGAAGAGAACCTTAGGGTGTTGCTTTGGCTTGGGATCAAGAGTTGTTTCTTGGTTTAGCTCTAAGAAAAATTCAGTTGCTTTGAGTTCGGCTGAGGCAGAGTATATGGCAACTAGTCAGGCCAGTTGTGAGGCCATTTGGATTCGTAAGTTGTTGGTTGGTTTATTTGGTCAGGAATTGTCTCTGACGATCATTCACTACGATAATCAGAGTTGTATCAAACTCTTTGAGAATCTAGTGTTTCATGATAGGTCAAAGCATATTGAGATCAGATACCACTTCATCAGATATTGGGTTCATCGTGGGGTAGTGAATCTCCAATATATCCCAATTGTTCAACAGGTGGTATATATTCTCACCAAGGCATTGCCAAGGGGAAAGCATGTATACTTCAGAAACAATATGGGCTTGGTGAGAAACACTTTCCTCAGTAAGAGGGAGTGTTGAGTTCTGGTGTACCAAGGGAAGTGGTCCCCTTGTGGTTGTGGGTCTCTAACCAAAAGAGGGAAATATTTGACCCATTGTGCCTTATACTTTATGTCTGATTTCACTTTGACATTTTTCTAAGTCAAAAGAGTGAAATTTGTCACTTGAGTGAAAAGTGACTATTAATTCACTTTGTGGGTGAATTGAGGGACATAAAGTGAACTATGCAGACTTAACCCAAAGTGATTTTTTAGTTGAGATTCATTTTGAGAGATCTAAACCTTGGATTAGATATGTCTTGGAGTGATCCTAGCCATTGATATTTTAGGTTTCCTTATGATTCCTTAAGAGGGGCACATAGGGAAAAAGGAGGCTCATTCAATCTTTTGTTCACTTGGAGAGGGAGAGGAGAGAAATGGAGATGGGAATGGAATCCAAGGAATATGGAAGCAAGGGATCCTCCTTCCATGGAGGGAACTAGGAGGATTTGGCTTCCATTTATTTGTGGTGTTCATGCTTGCTTGGAGGAGGGTGCACTATAGGAGGAGGGAGCACACCTACCAGGGAGGTCTTCTACTTGTCAGATTGCTGATTAGAGTGTCTTGTTGGAGAGGTAGCACACATGGGAAGATTTATTTGCAAGGATTTCTTCTACAAGGAATTGAGCAACAAGAGCGCAAGGATAGAGCGGGATTGAGCAACAAATGTGGGCACACCATGCTTGGGAGAATTTACCTTCTTGGACTTGTATAGAATCTTGAGAGGGGATGCCTTTGTATCAGGTTCATTTGTTTCATGTAATTGTTGTATCTCACACTTATTACATCACATATATAGACTTATATTCCAAACTGGTTTTCCCCAGGGGGGTTTTATCTAGGGTCATGTTGACCAAAAATACTTGTGTTCATTTATCATGTATGATTAGTGTTTAAATCAGCAGTAGGAGCTTGTAAATATCCTAGAGGAGTGATATATGTTTTAAGGTTTGCATGTGCTAACATCTAGTGACTAAAACACTTGCAAGGGCACCTTAAAAGAGCATATAACCATCAGTTTGAAGGCAGATTTATTGGGAAAAAAAAATAGAATTGTTTGTTGTACTAAAAAAACAGAAAGGATAGATTTGATTGAGTAAACTTAGAGCCCAACAAGATGTAAAAAACAGACCTATTGGGTAGCCTTTTAGTTCCTAAAATTTCTACAGAAATGAGGTGTAAAACCATGGATAGTCATAACATATATGCCTTATTTGTAAGAGGTCATTTGTAGGATAAAAATAAAAATAATTCCTTAGGAGGGAGATCTAAATCTAAGGGTAAATCTCTAAGTATTATGTGTGAATGTTGTTGTTTTCCTTTCTATTTTTATAAAGAATCTATGTGCATTGCTTTATTGTAAAGGTTTAAAACTTACACAACTCAATGTAGAGAGATTTTTTTCTTGTCTCATCTATGCTTTTCACACTCAACAATTGTAATTTCCTTTAGATACATTTGAATAGACCTAGAATGTATCTCACTACCACCCCAAGCTCTTATAAAGAAATACCCAACATGATGGATTGCTTCTAGAATTTGGATGTGTATTCTTAAACATTCTCCTTGGCCTTGTTGAGGGTATTGTCATTTCATGAGTTCTTATTCTTTGTAGCCAATGGGATATAAATTTGATTTGAAAAATTCCTTAAAATCCTCTTATTTCATTACAATAGGTTTTTTTCTAGCCTAAACGAATCTACATTGTTCTCCCACATAACAGAGTATGTCCGAACATTTTTAACATTGGAAAAAAGAAAGTTGTTGTGATTTTTTTATTTTATGAAGACAAAATAAACTTCTAACTATTTCAACCAGTTATTCAACTTCTTACCATTATCTTAACCATCATAATTTTGAATTTCAAGTTTCGCCTCAAAATTAAATGGAATATTAGAAGATGAAGGAAGAGAGTTGTTATTACCCGAGTCTCAACTTTCTTGCCATTGGAATCTTATGGGTAATCTAAGTGTCCTTCCTTATCCTTCATGAACAACATTTGTGTTACCATCTTAGTCAATGCAACAATGCTCTACTCTAGTTGAGAAAAATTGGCTTCCAAATTTTTTTTTGTCATGTTCTTCATAAGTCCCCTTTATTTTTTGTCTTCTACACCTCTCTAGACCTTGCATTAATGCTTCTCCACTTTTTTAGTATCCATTATGGGTGTTTACCATATAGTTTGTTCACCGAGTGTTTTCAAACCTAGGCTCTAATACCATATGATTCGTAAATGATAGACTAAGGGCTCATCTATCTCACCAACACAAATACTAAAATGTGGAATTGGTTTAATTGTAAAAATATGCTCGCTATTTCATTATACATTAAATATAATTGTAGTAAAACTTGCATATTGTAGTTTAATTTAGAAAACATAACTAAGGTAAGAAATCATGAACGTAACAATAATGTACAAATTACCCTAGAAATCCAAGCTTGGGGAAACTAGTAAATAATCACTCTTGTTTGGATTTAAATTAATTTCGGGCATATATTCAAATTATATGGCATTGAGGACAAAATACTAGATTTACCAATGGCATTGAGGACAAAATACTAGATTTACCAATGGCTTTGATGGTCTTCTCCAGAAGTTGAAAATTCTCGGGAATAACAACAAAAATTCTTTTTTTCTACCTTGATAGTCTATTCCTCCTTTGGATTGTGTCTTCTTCACCTTATTCAAATGAAATCAATCCACACATAATTCTATTTTCTCTCCCTAATGTGGGTATAATCCCACTTGAATATATTTTAACACCAACATGCGAATATCAAAATCTCTGACTAGATTTTATTAAACAAATCACAACTTATATAGCTTTACATGAAGAGAACTATCTCAACAAACTAGGAGATAAATTCTCACTAGATCTTAAGCACTGACAACAAATCACAATAATATAGATAGTTGAAGAAATGCTCTCCACTACTCCATGATACTAGGAAACCAAAAGGATTCATCACACAAATCCACAACAATAATATTATAATACTAATAACAATGTGATATATGTATATGCTAAATATACTTATACTAAGACTAAGTACTAAAATCCTTATCATTCCTCTCAACATCAAAAGCATTTCCCTCCAATGCTTTCAGGAGAGAGGGAAACTGTTGTTGCATTTAGTGGCGAGAAATCCAACGAGCCTAATATGGAAGTTGGCCTTGTTTACCAACAAAGTAAGAGGTAGTGGATCCCTGACGAGTCTGGTGACTCTTCTAGTCGAAACCTTGATCTACATCAAGTAGAGGCTGAAAATCGAGAACAATATTTGCAGGATGACTGGTCAGGATCTATGTTTCCAATGTTGACTCATGATATGGTTTGAGAATATCCACTTTGACCACATCATGAATACCCAAGTGAGTTGGAATATCGAGGCATAAATAATTTTCAGACACCTGCTTGATGATTGAGTATGGGCCATACTGAATGGGTTTGACCTTACTATATGTCGTGTCTTGAAATCGATGTTTGTCCAAATGCAACCACATTTTGTCACCAACTTTGAAATGGTGTGGAACACAATGTTGGTCCATGAGTTGTTTTTGTTGTTCTTGATTCTTCTAAAGAATCTGAATGAATTTGGCTTGGAGAAACTACAAATGTTGAACAAGTTTTTGTGCCTAATCTTGCTCTTCTTGAAGATGGGATGTAGCTGGAAGAGGTAAAGATAAGGGAAAATCATAGGGAGTCGAAGGAAAAAAACCAAGACAAACCTCAAAGAGAGAATGACCAATGGAGGAGTGAAATACTCTATTATATGCATGCTCAATATGGGTAAGAAAAAAATCCCATTTGGATGGACAAGTGTGATGATAGATGTGAATACTTTGTACTAAAGTACAACTAACCACTTCAATTTGTGGATGAAAAGCGATGGAAAATTAAGAGAAGTTCCTAATATTTTCCAAAGGGAATGCCAAAAATGGCCCATGAATTGAGTCATTATCAAACAAAATATTGGTAGGAAGACCAAAGGATCGCCAAACAAAGTCAAATAAAAATTAGACTAAGTCACTAGCATAATTGGTTATGTGACAAGGAATGAACTTAGACATCTCACTGAATCTATCAACAATAAAAATAATGCAATCATGGCGATGAACAATCATGGGAAAACCACTAATAAGATCTAGAGAAAAGATTTCCCAAAGGAAACACAAAGCAAGCTTTATGTTAGCTAGTTTGGAGCGACAACAAACTACACAACGCCTCAATAAATGTAGAACATCATGTTGCGTGTGGGGCTAGTAGAAAAATCATTGAATATGATAAAGCGTCTTTTTATTTCCAAAGTGACAATTGTAGAGACTAGAATGTGCTTCTTTGAGCAGAGATAAGTGGTGATCACATGTACACATAACTTATCAAACTTGTAAAACTATCCTTGATACGAAAATATTACAAAGGAATTAAGGTTGAAGAAGTGGGATGTTGGAGACTCTTATAAATGTGCCCAAAATTTGGATCATATGAATACTATGCAACCCAATTTTGAAATCCAAGATGTGAAGTGGTGAGAACTATTAAGGCATGAAATGAAAGTGGTCGGCTCAAACAATCAACCATTGTGTTTGTGATGCCCTTTTTGTACTTGATAACCAAATGAAATTGTTGCAAATACGATTCCCATTTCATATTTTGAGATTCTTCAATTTGGTTTTGGGATTGAACAAACTTCAAAGGTAAATGATCAATATGTACAACCGTTTCTTTGTCCATCAGAGAGTGTCTTCAATATTTGATAGCTTGAACTAAGGCATACAATTATTTATCATAAGTGGAGTAGTTTCTTTCAGATTTTAAATGTCTATGAATTATGAGCCATATATGACCATTTTTCATTAAAATAAATAAGTGCAAATTGTGAAGCATCAACGTCAATTTAAAAACACTGTGAGAGTTCTAGCAAAACAAGTATAGGTGCATAACACAAATTTTATTTCGAGAGATTAAAAGCATAATAATTTTCTTGTGTCCACTTGAAAAAAATAGTATTCCTTGTCAACTGATGTAAAGGCACGGAAATTTATGAAAAAATGGAGATGAATTTACGATAGAAGTTGGAAAGACCAAGAAAACTCCTTAACTCTATCAAATTGGAAGGATTAGGCCAATTGTGAAGAACTTCAACCTTAGTAGGATCCACATTAATTCCACGTGAATTGATTATAAAACCAAGGTATGTGATCCAAGTGGATATCGATGGCATCCCACCTATTCCACCATCTCAAAGAACAATTTTCCATTTTGGCAGATTTTTACAGTTTTTTGGGTCCCAAACTTCTGGGGTCGTTTTGAGGCTCTAAACAATGTTTATTTTGGCTCAGAAGCACGTAGCATGTAGTTGAAGGTAGATTCTATGCCAAATGGAATGTGTATTCCTCTGCTAGAAATTTCCAACGGTGTATCGAGCACCCTAAATGAAGATTGTATGCAAAAAGTTATTCCCCTGGGAAGTTGACATATCAACTACCCCCATAGGGGCCCACAAATATTTTGGCGTTTCATCTCCCAAGGTTAGGTTTTTGGATGTTTAGAGTTTTCTCATTTATGTTTTATGTTAAAAAGGAATTTGGAGCCTCATTGTACTCATGTTCTTGCAAATGCGCGTAGATGTCACATCTCTTCTTAGAGATAACATGCCACCATTCAAGTAAGTTTGTTTCATTTCTGCATTTTACATTTTCAGCATGTTCTCTTTATTAATAGAAGTCAAGTTTTATTTTATCTCTATGTGTTTCTTTTTTATACATTTGTATTTCATTTCGTTCCATTTATAAATCCGTATTAGTGGTATCAGAGTGGTCTTCTCTTTATTTGTTTCTTTGTGCATGTTCCCAACGAGGTCAAGGTACAATGAGTTGGGACTTGAAGTAGTTGAGCCCTTGCAAGACCGTCCTCACCGACCCTAACGACCTATGACAATGGAAGAAAATAGATATGAGGGAGTAGGAGATCCTTTTAAATTGTTGCTCGAGGAATCCCTCACGCGACAGAGGAATGAGATGATGGATAACTTTGCACAGATCCTTCGAAGACTGCCAACAATCGACGCATCTTCGTCAAGCGACCACTTCGAAGGTGCCACCCCCTTCAAGGTACAAGTGAGTTTTGATATTCCCGTATTTGAAGGTCAGATAGGTGTGGATGCCCTAGATAAATGGTTGAGTATACTAGAAGGGTATTTTTCGATCCATAATTTTTTCGATAGAGAAAATATTACCTTTGTGCTCCTTAAGGTTGTCCCCCATGTCAAGGATTGGTGGGAGACTTATTGTGAGAAAAAGGCCACTAAGGAATATGCAATATTTGTGGTCGCACCCACTTGGAGTTATTTCAGGGATTCTATTAAGGAACAATACTACCCTGTTGGAAGCTACGATGACCAATACACGAGATGGACCACATTGTGACAAGAATGGGACCAGACAGTGCCAGAATGGGAATATGAATGTTGCTCGAAGCAGTCGTTGGTGGCCAAGATGAAAGCCTCAAAGTCAGAGGCAGGTTCTGACTCTGAATCATATCCATACAAGGGGAAGCAAATCATTAATGTAGAACCCAATTCCATTGTCACTACCACTAAGGTCCAACCAAGTGAACCAAAAGAACTGGAGGAAGGTGAGCGCCTTTTTCACTTGAAGATGTGGGTAAAGGGCACTCCACTACACTTCATTGTCTACAGCAGAAGCCAAAAGAACCCGATCTCAGTAGAGGTCATCAAGAGGTTGGACCTATCGATGATGCCACACCCACAACCCTACACCATCAGGTGTCTCTGCCAAGGGAGAGATCTTCACGTTATCCAACAATGCCACCTTCCCTACAACATCAATCCCTTCAAGGATGAGGTATTGTGTGATATCTCCCCCCTTGAAGTTTGTGATGTTATTTTAGGCCAACCATACTTGTGGAAACATCATGTTGTATATGAGTCTAGACCTCGTAGTATTATTATAACTTTGGGTAGATAATTGTACATGATACTAGAGGTAGCTACTCCTACCACCATTTCTTTGATCCCTGCTAAGCAATGTAGGAAGGTCATTTACCAAATCGATAAATTTGTCTTCCTCATGATTCGCTCTCAAAGTGAATAGAAGGTCGTAGCCACATCCATGGATTATACACAGGGCCTCTCCACATAGTAGAAAAAGGTGGATAAGGTTGTGGAAAAGTACAAAGACATCTTCTCCTCACCCACCGAGTACCACTGCACTGTCAATTCAAGCATTCAATCGATCTAACCCACAGTGCATTGCTACACAATGGGCTAGTATATCATCATTCTTTGATGGAAAATGAGGAAATTAAGCGCCAGATCCACGAGTTACTTCAAAAGGGGCAAATCTGACCCAACTCCTCACCCTGCTGAAGCTCAATTGTACATGTGCATAAGAAATATGGGACATGATGACTTTGTATTGACTATAGGGCCCTAAACAAAATCATAGTCAGAAATTGATACCCAATTCCCCAAATTGACGACCTTCTTGACCAAATCAAGGGGAGAAAGTACTTTAGTAAGATTTATTTGAAGTTTGGTTACTACCAGGTTCTAATAGAACAGATTGATGTATGGAATACCTCTTTCAAGTCCAAAGAAGGTATTTTCGAATGGCTAGTCATGCCATTTGGTTTAACAAATTATCCAACAACTTTAATGAGGTTGATGGATGATATATTGCAACCCTTCACCGATTATTTTATGGTGGTATATATGGATGACATCCTCATCTTCAATAAGATTTGGGTGAAACACTTGCAACATATTCAACATGTCCATCACACTCTGTGACAATACAATCTATATGCTAACTTGGAAAAATGATCATTTGGCATGAAAAAGGTCCAATACCTAG
>ML779572.1:937459-948253 GCA_009831015.1 Picea engelmannii
CTTACAAAGAAAAAAAAACACAACAATCCATATCAATCACATCACAGATAACCTTATCCACAAATTGAGGTCCAAAAGAAGATAACACAATGCAAGTGTGTGTGATTTGTGCAAATGACCCATTGTCCTTCCATCCAAGTGCATATGGATGAGGAAGAAGGTGCATTGGTAAATGAAACATGTCAACAGTGGATTTCATGATCATATTTGTATACGAGCCATTGTCAAGTATACAATCCACTGAAAAATCATGCGTGATGTGGGTACGAGGGACAAACAAAATGTCATGTCGTCCTTGAATAGGATGATGGTGCATCAAAGGAACATTATTGAGTTGGACTTTCAACTCTTCATAAGTCTTATCATTACTATTAATCTCAATAGGAGCATTATTAGCTCCTTGTTATTAAGATGATATAAGCAATGATTTCTTCTTTAATTGAAAACATTCAGGTTTGTCATGTCCTTTTTTCTTACAATATCTGTAGAATTTTCCATTTTTCTTGGCATCAAAAGAAGAAGAAGAATTACTTGTCGCGATAGGAGGTGTGGACTTTGCAGATGTTTTTTTGTGCTTGTTGAAAGAATATGTGTATTTATGAACTCTACGCTTATTAGAAATATTTTCTTTGGCCAATTGTGTGATATTGTATGCAACATCAAGGGTGGTGATCTCTGTGTACTTTAGCTCTCGATACAAATGTTCCTACAAGCACTTTTAAATTTAAGAATGAGATTCTCACCTAGATCATAAATGTTGAGAAGGATTTGCAGGTGATTAAATAGGTGAATGTACTCTTGTACGAGCATAATGAAACCTTAACGCAAACGAAGTCGCTTGATGTTCATATCCAAGTTGAAGTTGAATGGATAGAACATGAGACCAAGGGTTTCCACAAGCCCTATCAAAGTGGTAATTCGATTTTGATTTGACGCACGGTCTGCAACCAAGAATTTGGCAAGTCTTGTAATCTTTAATTTGCCAAATAGAACCTTCTTGTCATCAGGAGTCAAGATGTAGTCAAACTAGGTATCAATATCAAGAATCCAATTGTCAAGGACTTCCAGATCGCGAGATCCATAGATATACACCCCTCCCACTTGGCACGTTGAGAATATGGCCTGCTGACAAAGATATTGTTAACCTTTACAGTGAGTGAGACAATGTTGTTCGCCAATTCTACCACCCTTTTGGCAAGCATCATTATTTCCATGGCTCGTGTGGTCATTGTATTGGATGTGGAGGGAAACTTGCAAAGAGAGAAAGACAATAATCTTCCCACTAATAGATTTGGCTCTCCTTTAAAAATAATGTATTTTAAGAGGACGAACAAAGAGCTTTGAAAAGAGAATAACTACTAATGGTAAACATATTCCATCATGCACATGGTAAAAGAAACATGTTATGTCCCTTTGAAAATATAAAAAAATATCACTATGCTTGTAACTGGAGTATGCAACTCCACAATCGTGGAGTTATGATTTGAAAGAAATACTCAAATCAAATCCACAAGAATGCAATGTTGGTATATATGACAGATCTTAATACCTTGATTTTCCCATAATTATTTGAAGAGGATCAAGCCAAGGCACTGTGACAATGGTAAAGGAAGGGAATTGGGCAAGCTGGAGGTTGTGATCTAAGTGTTTCAAGCCGTCCTAGGGCACATTCAGTGTTATAGCCACCCTATGAGTGAATAGACCATGTTCTAGGTGTTTGAGGCCTAGCTAGGGTGTGTACAGGAACAAGATGAGGGTTTGAGGCCGAGCTAGGGTGCATACATGCACAAAATGAGGGTTTGAGACCGAGATAGGGCATGTATAGGTGTGAGCTAAGAGTTTGAGGCCAGGCTCTGAGAGTACATGTATTGATCTGAGCGTTTGAGGCCGCGATCTAAAGGGATATGGCATGATCGGTGCATTTGAGGCCAATCAATGATGAGGGAGAACATATCCAAGCACAAGTTGGTTGTCTTAGATTGTTGGATCTCATGCCATAAAGGGAAGGGCAGGAGCAATTTCCAATAATCCAAGGAATGAGAGGCCACTCCAATAATTAGAGGTTGTAAACCAAAAAATGTAATGTTATGCACGAAAAGGCCATGACCATGAGCCACGATCTCACAATTTTGATCTAAATCAAACAAACCAAGAATGATGTGTCAAATTTCACATGCAACTCTATGTGACTAATTTTCAGATCTAAAAATTACTTCCTAGTGAATTAAAACTAAACCCTAGTTGTTATCACTGAACAATTTTACACTGAAAAATATTGACTAAAAAATATAGCAGCACAAACAACAAGATCAGAGATGAATCATCAATACACATGAGACACAAATTTATGTTCTGTAACTTTATTAAATTTATAAATCTTGATGGGAAACCCATCCCTCCCAGCCAAAACAATTTCACCAAAATCTGAGGATAACCATACAAATTAGAAAACCATACCTCAACAAATCCTTGAAAATTCCCTCTACCCACAAATATGTTGGTTGATGCCACCTGTATGGTCTGCCAATGTCAGCCTGTAAAGACCTGCTCCTTCCTAGAAATCTATGTACGTGATTCACCTTACTGCAACCCATGTAAAAGTGATTCACCTTACAACAACCCATGTACATACGTGATTGTTCCCACTACAACCCGTGTACAAGTACTTAATATTTGTACGAACACCTCTATATGATATTCTCTCTATGACTTCCTCTCTGGCTAGATTTGTCACCATTGCATAATTTCCTTTTGTTGAAATCACCAAGCCTCCTAGCACAAGTGTTCACTAACTTATGCTAACTCCATTCTTGTACAATGAGAAAATGTCAAAATGACTTCTCTCCTTTATATACAAGTCTAATGAGTGGGTTTAGACACTCTTTCTAAACTCAACAATTAATTAGAACATTTTATTCCTCTTTGTGGGTGTGGCACCCTGACACAATCCCACAAATCCCATCAACTTGCCCATGAGGCCCTAGCCTCGTTCAGAGGCCAATTTCATTGAAACGAAAGGCTAATTTGATGCCAACGAATATCCCACATGCCTGACACCTTGGCCTCTTGTGGGAATAACTTATGAAGCTACAATCAACAACATGATGAACCCAAATCCAAGGCTGGATCGGAGGTGATTTGATACCAATGATATGGTTTTAATCCCACTTGAGTAAAGTTCAACACCAACGTGTGAATAGAAAAATATTTGACTAAAATTTATTAAACAAATCATAAGATTATATATCTTTACATGAAGAGAACTATCTCAACAAACTAGGATATAAATGCTCACTAAACCCTAAGCACTAGCAATAAATCACAATAATAGAGATAGTTGGATAAATGCTCTCAACTACTCCATGAGACTAGGAAACCAAAATGATTCATCACACAAATCCACAATAATAATGTCCTAATACTAATAATTGTTGATGTTTTGGTAGTTGTGGGAGGAACTTTCCCTCCTAAATGACCTTTCTTAAACAAGAAGAATATTTCGGAAGTAAGAGAACCATTGAACATATGTGGAAATACTCCACAAGAGAAGTTGGGCCAAAAGAATAAAGAACAATGAAGAGACACATTTCCAGAAGAGAAGTCGGCCCAATTAGGAGGAAAATAAAACTATAAATAGGAGGTTCCTTTGCTCATTTGTCACATACACTCACACTCTCTCATCTACACAGAAGCAAAGCGCAAGTCCGAGGAAGGTGACGCAGCAGCTGCAGTGGCAGAGTTTCTTCTTGTTCAGTCTTTTTGGTATTTCTCTCTTGTGTGCTACTCTTGGAAAAGTGCGCTACCTTGGTATTCTGTTTTTTCTACAGCTGGGGTGGTATTTCTGGTTGTACCTTGAGCTAGCCTTTGTGAACGGAATCTATCTAAGAAAGGTTGTTGGGTTCTTCTCCCATTTGGAGTTTTCCCAGGATAAATCTCTTGTGTTCTTTTGTCTCTTGTTTACGCTGCTATTGCTCAGTACATGATATATAAGTTAATGTTAAAGAAGTAAAAGAACACAGGTAACTCTGTTGCTCTGTAAATAAAGAAACTATAACATGGTATCAAAGTCGGTTACCTTCAAAACAGTTTGGCCACTAGAAGGAAGATGTTTGCAGCAATACCTTGTCGATGCACCGTAATATTGTTGTCAAGCTTATTGAGCATTAGTTCCAAAGGCGTTGGGGCGTGTCTTTACACAAAGCAGTGTGCCCTACCCTAGCGCATCCCCTGCAACCCTCAATTTGTAGTTTGGTGAAGTCTGGAAAATCTAAGTTTTTCAGAGCTGGGGTTTCTACCAATGAAAATGTCAACCAATATGAGAGTTGAAGATTAATTGGATGGAGCGGATAACTTCAGATCCTGGAAGCACATAGTACTTCTCATTCTAGAGGAGAATGAGTTATTGGACCATGTCAAGCAGGTGCTTCTAGAACCAGAGGAAGAAGACGCTAAAACAAAGTTCAGGAAGAATGAGGTCAAGGCCAAAAGGATCTTGAGAGACTCAATAAAGGATCATCTGATATCTAATGTATTAGAACTGAAGACACCGAAGGAAATGTTTGATGCCCTAACTAGACTTTATGAAAGTAAGAATACCAGTCGAAAGCTTACTCTAAGGAATCAACTCATAAATGTGACAATGAACAAGTCAAAAACAACAACTAACTATTTTATGAGGATCTCGCAAATCAAGGACCAACTATTTTATGAGGATCTCGCAGATCAAGGACCAGTTAGTAGCCATTGGAGACCCAGTAGAAGACGTTGAACTCGTTACTACTGCACTCAATGGATTTCCCTCCTCTTGGGATCCATTTGTTCAAGGGATTTGTGGCAGAAGCAAATTGCCCAAGTTCAACAAGCTATGGACAGATTGCACCCAAGAGGAATCCATGTTGATATCCAAGTCACAAAAGACTAATGATGATGAAAATCAAGCACTTGTTTCCCAAGTGAAGAAGAGAAAGGAAAGGGAAGAAGGCAGCCCAAAGAATTCTAAGATACCACGTCACAGGAAGGATGCGTCAAATATTAGATGCTACACCTGCAAGAAGATGGGACATTATGCCACAGAATGTCCTCATAAACATGAAAGGGGAAAGAAGAAGAAGCACCATGCACATACAACAGATGTTGAAGAGCACAAGTCAAAGGGTGAAGAATTTGTATTTGTTTCAACACTCACAGGAACCATCACTCAAGGGAGTGATACTTGGCTCATAGATAGCAGTGCTTTCAAGCACATGACCGAATCTAGAAATTCTTTTTCAAATCTGACAAAAAAGAGCTCATCCCTTCAAGTGGAGCTTGGGGATGATTCCAAGCATGTAGTCAAAGGCGTTGGAGAAGCCTCCCTACAACTTGACTTAGGTAACCCTCTTTTAATTAAGGATATTTTGTTTGTACAAGGCTTGAAGAAGAATCTACTTTCCATCTCTGCTTTAGAAGATAAAGGATTTAGGGTAGCTTTTGTTGATGGCCAAGTTCTTCTATGGCCCAATAATTCAAGCATTGATAAAGCTACCGTGATTGGTGTCTGAGAGGGAGGATTAAATAAATTGAAGGGACACCAAGAACAAGCCCTTGTACACAACAATGTTAGCTCAAGTGAGCTATGGCACCGAAGACTTGCTCACATAAAATATAGAGCACTATCGGTATTGAGCAAGATGGTTACAGGTCTACCCGACATTTAGGTAGAACGTGATGGTGTGTGCAAAGGTTGCGCACTTGGCAATAATGTCAAGGGAAACTTTAGAAGCAATGACAGCAGGTCCAAGGAAATATTAGACATCATACACTCCGATGTATGCAGACAGATGACGGTGCCATCCTTAGGCAACTTTGTATACTATGTCTTATTCATAGATGACTATTCTCGAAAGACATGGATCTACTTCTTGAAAGCAAAAGATGAAGTCTTCAACAAGTTTCAGGAATTCAAGGATTTAGTTGAAAATCTCTTCGAAAGGAAGATTAAAGTCTTGAAATATGATAATGGAGATGAGTACACCTCAAAGGGGTTTAAAGACTTTTGCAGAGAAGCAGGGATTAAGAGGGAGCTAACAACTCCTTACAACCCCCAGCAAAATGGGGTTGCAGAAAAAAAGAACAGATCCATTGTAGAAGCAACGAAAGCGATGATCCATGACCAGGGCCTACCCATGCACTTATGGGTAAAAGCATACAGTACAATTGTGTATGTCCAGAATAGAAGTCCTCACAAGATATTAGGGAACAAGACACCTGAAGAGGTGTTCACTGGAAATAAACCAGAAGTCAGTCACTTGAGGATTTTTGCTTGTCCAGTGTTTATACATGTTCCAAAGGAAAAGAAAACGAAGCTGGAACCTTCAGGAAAGAAGGGCACATTCGTTGGATACAGTGAGACTTTGAAGGCTTACAAAATATACATTCTCGGGCAGAGACAGATTGAGATCATCATGGATGTAACATTTGATGAAGATGAAGCCTTCATAAGATCAAGGGAGTCTCACATGGATGAGGACCGAGAGGAACAGGAGGCTCCAAGGGAAACATTCATGGAAGACTCTACAACAGAGGAACCCATTCCAAAAATTCAGAATGAGATGGTAGATTTAGAGAGACCTGTAGATCCACCTAGAGAAGTTGCAGTCAACAGGAAGAGACCAGCTTGGCTCCGGAACACCTTGCAGGAAGCTGAAGGACATGCAACTCCCAAAGGCTCTTTTAAAGAGAGCAAGAGACCACATAAGTTTTCCAGCGATGTGGCATTGATGAGCAACATCATTGATTCAAAAGCCTTCCACCTTTGAAGAAGCTACTGAAAAGTAGGAATGGAAGGATGCCATGATGGAGGAGTATCAATCCATCATGATGAATGATGTGTGGGAGGTGGTTCTTAGACCAAAAGATAAGTCTATAGTGACCTTCAAATGGATCTATAAGATAAAGCATGTTACAGACGACAACATAGAGAAGTACAAAGCGAGATTTGTGGCTAGAGGTTTCTCCCAAAGGGAGGGAGAAGACTATGATGAGACGTTTGTTGCAATAACAAAGTACACTTCCATTAGATCGATTATTTCCGCGATGGGATGGAAATTACACCATATGGATGTCCAGACTAATTTCTTGAATGGTGTAATTGAGGAAGAAGTGTACATAGAGTAGCCACAAGGGTTTGTGATTCATGGGAAGGAGTCTCATGTGTGCAAACTGAAGAAGGCTTTGTACGGGCTGAAGCATGCACCCGAGGCATGGTATGCTAGGATAGATGGCTATATGAAGAGCTTGGGATTTACCAAGAGTGATGTGGATCCCAACCTTTACTACAAGGTTGAGAATGGTTGCCAACTGATCTTGGTTCTATATGTGGATGACTTGTTTCTGACAGGAGATGAGAAGCTTATAGTTGGGTGCAAGAGGGAGCTCGCTTAAAAATTCGAGATGACGGATCTAGCTTTGATGCATTACTTATTGGGATTGGAGGTGTGGTAGAGATCAGATGACAATTTCCTTAGCCGAGGAAAATATACAATTGAAATCCTGTAGAGATTCGGGATGATGGATTGCAAGTCCATGACCACACCCATGACGATAAATCTGAAGCTTCTGAGTGATTCATCTTCAAATTTGGTGGATCCCACGATGTACAGACAACTGATTAGATCCTTGATGTATCCGGTTAACACCAGGTCGGACATATCATTTGCAATGAACACCTTGAGTCAGTACATGGTTGAACTTATACATGTACAATGGATGACAACAAAACATGTGTTGAGGTACCTACGTGGTACGATTGGATATGGATTGAGATATGTCTCGGGTGGAGATGTGAAGCTGCAGGGATATACAAACTCTAACTAGGCAGGGAGTCCAGTGGATCAGAAGAGTACTTATGGATGTTGCTTCAGTCTGGGATCAGGTATGATCTCATGGTTAAGTAGGAAACAAACATCATTGGACTCAATACAACATAGGCAGAGTATATCACAACTAGTGTTGCAAGTCGTGAAGCAATGTGGCTTCAGAAGTTACTTGCAGGGATATTTGATCTAGAGTTGGAGAGAACTTTGATACAATGTGACAATCAAAGTTGTGTGAAGCTTACATAGAATCATGTCTTTCATGACAAGTCAAAGCACATAGAGATCAAATATCACTACATCTGAGATATGGTGCAGAGAGGAGCTATAGAGATCTAGTACATATCCATGAGCAGACAACGAACATTCTCACCAAGCCTCTGTCTAAAGTGAAGTATGAGTACTTCAGAGACAAGATTGGCATGACGCAGAATGTTCACCCTCATTAAGAGGGAGGTGTGTTGTTTCTTCTCCTGTCGGTTAACCCCTCTGGCCAAGGGTTCCCTAGATCAGTCATGTGAGGTGACTAAGGGGGTAATGTATTGCCGAACCCGATGAGAGAAGAAACATCACACGCATAGTCATGAGGACTATGGGAGTAGCTTCGTGCTACTGGATGAGACTATAATTATGGTTGATGGCATGGTAGTAGTCGTGTGCTACTAGTTGATTGTTGCATAGTTATAGAGACATCGACTATGACTATGGTTGATGGCATGGTAGTAGTTGTGTGTTACTAGCTGATTGTTGCATAGTCATAGAGATTGCATATTATGATTATGGTTGATGGCATGGTAGTAGTTGTGTGCTACTAGTTGATTGTTGTATAATCATGGAGACTGTTGGACTGCATGATGGTAGCTTGTGTAGCTATCGATTGATTGCAGGATAGAGACTTTGTGTCTCTGGACGGTAGTTGTGTGCTACTAGGAGTGGTTGTGTACCACTGGACAGTATTTGTGTACTACTATGGATCAACACAGTCGTGTTCTACTGGATGGCATTGTAGTAGTTGTGTGCTACTAGTTGATTGCCATGGAGATTACCAGTTCACATTGTGAGTAGTTGTGTGCTACTCGATTGCAGAGACTGTGACAAATGATTTGAGCTATCGATGGCATTTTAGTAGCCATGTGCTACTAGCTTATTACAGAGTAGTCAATGGACTACTAGATGAAGACATCGTGGAAAGATACCTCCCTAGCTAAGAGGGAGTGTTGATGTTTTGGTAGCCGCGGGAGGAAATTTCCCTCCTATATGACATTTCTTAGACGAGAAGAAGATTCTGAAAGCAAGAGAACCATTGAACAGATGTGGAAATACCCCAGAAGAGAAGTCGACCCAGAAGAATAAAGAACAATGAAGAGACACATTTCTAGAAGAGAAGTCGGCCCACTTAGGAGGACGAGAAGACTATAAATAGGAGGCGCCTTGGCTCATTTGTTACACACACTCACGCTCTCTCATCTACACAGAAGCAAGGCACAAGTCTGAGGAAAATGACGCAGCAACTGCAGTGGCATAGATTCTTCTTGTTCAGTCTTTTTGGTTTCTCTCTTGTGCGCTACTCTTGGAAAAGGTGTGCTACCTTGTTATTGTGTTGTTGTTGCAACTGGGGTGGTATTTATGGTTGTACCTTGAGCTAGCCTTTGTGCTAGGGTTTATCTATTGGTTCATGATTCGACTTGCTTTGTGAACGAAATCTATCTAAGAAAGGTTGTTGGGTTTTTCCCCCATTTAGGGTTTTCCCAAGATAAATCTTGTGTTCTTTTGTCTCCTGTTTATGTTGTTATTCCTCAGTACATGATATATAACTTAATGTTAAAGAAGTAAAATAACACTGGTAACTCTACTGCTCTGTAAATAAAAAAACTCTAACAATAATAATGTGATATACATATGTTCAATATACTTATGCTAAGACTAAGTACTAAAATCCCCATCACTCCCTAATTGCATTGCAGATATCTAGTTCACCTTTACAATACTATTTGCTTGGCTTTAGCTTCAGTTTGCTCTAAATTCTACAATTCTCTAGCCTTTTATGCATTTTTGAAGATGGTTAGGCTTCCAACCTTTCTTTTCCCCAAAAGCCCCAACATATCTGACTGTATTTGTGTTTTGGAAGACCAAAGGATCAAAATTTCTATTGAAACTTGGACACGTGAAGGTCATTGGCAACTTCCTACTGTCAAACTTTCATCGCAGATGGACATTGTATGACCAAGTTATGGTCAAATTACATCTATAACGATTTCACGTTATTAGGAGCAAACAAACAAATTTAAAATTGGGTTTTGGTGGGCACGTGTACATATGTATCATCTCACTACATCCAAATTTTGTCTTCATCCAGCTTCATATGCCTTTGCTATGTCAAAAATATGAAACCATTTTAGCTCTTGCCCACTTATGCAACAATTATGTAGCATTGTTGTCCACTTTTCATTTTTGTCATTAAACTTGCAACCTAAATCTATATTAAGTCGTCAGCAAACCATTTCATTTTATTTATGATAATCTTAAGTCATTTTAAGTCATCTTTTGGATCATACATGTAGAAGGTTAGTTGTGTACAAATGAAGTGTTAATTTCTCTCATATAGAGAAGGAGATTAGAGATTATGGGATACTCGTGTATGTTATGGTGTACAAGTAATATTTTCGATCTTAATGTTAAATCATGAAGCATAGGTTCCACCATTAAACCTCGTGTAAAATTTGTTGTTATTTGAAAATGTGGTTATTGAGGTCCTTTGTGCATATTTTTTTTCGAGGGAACAACTCTCGGGGAAACCCGTCGAGTACTCCCCTCATTTCAAGGATGGTACCCACGGTAAAGCAGATTTTGTAGAAAGTCGATGTTTTTTCAATAGTGTGCTCATTTAAGAGCCAAACATGTCACTTGCGGGAATTGAACCTAGGTGGGGGGGGTGGGGGGG
>ML779572.1:948268-963326 GCA_009831015.1 Picea engelmannii
TGTGTATATATATATATATATATATATATATATATATATATATATATATATATATATATATATATATATATATGGAAGATTAACTCGTTGGCATGCATTATCTTAATAGTGTAATGAGTAATATCATATTAGTTTGTTTATGCATTGTAGTAACTTCCTCACTTTGATATGTGACAAATTATTCTGAATCTTTAGAGCTTATAAACACAAAAGGGGCATTTCATGCTAAAGAAGTGTATAATTAGTAGAATAGGAAAGCATATAACAATAGGAGAAGGAAGTCCATGTATTGCAGCAGCCCTGGGCAAAAGACAATGTTATCGTGAGGGATGGAAAGGGCTAAAAAAAGGCCTTGCATATCTATAGTGAAATGCACCAACTAAAACAAGCCACAAATTAACACGTCACAAAAATGTGTTCAAAACAATAACGAAGAGCTAACAAATAAGCAATGAAGTTGTTTTCAAAAAAATTGGGCATTGTATTGAAGGCCTCCTAAATTGAGCAAGAGACTAGAGATCGCAAAGGATGGCCCTCAAGTACATGGGGCAACATCCATGGAACCCATTAATAAATGTGTGTATGAGTTTGATAAGTTGTTCATTAATGTAAAACTAGGCACAATGAAAACACAATATGATAACAATTAGGATTTTGGAATTTTATAGGTGGATATGGAGAAGAGGCCAATGAAGATGCTACAAACAATGGAAACTTTTGGACACCCCAAAGGTTTTCTAGAAGCATTGTAGGAAATTTTGCAATTCATCCTACAATATAAAATAGAGACTTCTTCACAAAAAATCATTGAACTAAAGTTAATTATGCCAACTTTAGTTTCAACAATAGCATGAAGATGAGATAATGTGAAAAGAATGTAAATATGGGCTTCTTGAAATTTTCACATGACAAATAAATATTTGAAGTGAGTCTAAATAAGAAGATTGTAACATTCATAATGTTTGAGATCGGTTGAAATGATTTTTCACAACACAAGCCAAGTCTCAGTAGCAGAATTATAGAAGCAAACCATTTAAAGGCATCCACGTCAATGGATAATATCAAAACAAAAACAAAAAGAGGTAATTCAATTGAAAACTTTAGTGGTACAAATGTATATAGTTGGGCAATGAATATTTATAATTTAAGAGGTGCTTCAAAGATGAGATTCTAGGAGGTTTACAAACTAAAACCATTTGAAGGTATGCACCTCGATTGATAATATCAAAACATAAAGAGGTAATTCAATTGAAAAACTTAGTGGTACAAGTATAGGTTGTTGGACAACGAACATTTATGATTTAATATCAACTTCAAAGATAAAATTCTAGGAGGCCGCTATTGGATTGAGGGAAGACGGACATAAAGCACATATATGGAAATCAGAAAGATAAGTTATCATCAAACACGGAAAAAATGGTGCAAGTTTAAGGAATTAACTAGCAATAGAGAACTTAAGAAAACTGCAATATGGATGAGCCCATCATGTCACGCCAATAAGGAAACAAGATTCAACCCATTTAGCACACAAACCCACCAAACCAATCATGCAAGCCTTGAACCCACCATGAACCTTTGCCAGATATAAATATAAGTCGATAACAAGGTACTCTCATGTAAAGATTAATTAGAACAAATTAAGTTCAGCAGTAATGGAGAAATGTATAAATTTGGAAACACAAATCAGTAAGCATTGTAAAGAAATTATAGTGTTCTCTCTAACCACTGGCTTCAAATGTGATTAATCTATAAGGTGTTGTTTAATGTGACTATCACAGAATGCAATGGTGCTATTCTTGCAGCATAAACAAGAACACAACCAAAGCAACATAAACATTCATCGTTGCAACCTGAAACTTTAATACATAATGTCCCAAGCTTTATTCATTGAATGATGTAGATAAAGCTTATATGCACTTTAATAATGTAAGCACAAATCCATAATATTATGCACTTTAATAATGTAAACATAAATGCATGTCTCTAAAAGTGTGTGATAGTGGTCAAATTATCACAAAACAATATGTTCCATGGATATACACTGTTTTCAGTAAGCTTGCAACTAAAAAATCATCACAAATACATTATCGTGGACTAACATTTTCCATGGATATACCACTATTTTCAATAAGCTTGCAACTAAGAAGGCATCACAAATACGACAATCACAAGGAAACCCACAAAGCACATTGGCACATTCAAGCAATGCCAGTACCATAAGTTGCACGCCAAAGCCAGCATCTAAATTGGCAAAGCTTTTTGATGCATGTAATTCATTAACCACCTTTGTCAAACGGCTGTTGACAATTATAAATCAATACCTTCAAACTAGTTTTAACATTTTCATGCTAAGTTTTTAAGGAAAAGATTATTGTCAATGTGTGAAAGAGAGTGTACCATTATCAACATCTTATGAAATGTTAAATGTATGTCTCAAGTTAGATGAAAAATTATTCATATGTATTACCCAAAGGAAATAAAGAAAAATAGAATTGGAATTTTATGGTTGCTCATACAAATCTTATATTATTTCAGATGATCGAAGTGTTGAAATTTGAATACATAGAATGGAATTACTTATTTATCTTCTAGAACCTTCTTTGATATTTTCCACCAATGCTGGCCATGCCATTGGTGAAAAATTACACAAACCACAGGTGCCAGAATCCACAGAAGAATCTGGTGTGAGTGCCGCACCCATCCAGAAATTAGAAATCAAAGAATTGGAACCCTAACCCTAATTTCTTTAGAAATATATTCTAGAATTAAAATTGTAAATAGAAAAATAAAATAAAATCTGAATTCAAGCATATCAACTGTTTAGCTTTCATACTTGTATTGCCAATTGAAGAATGAGACAAAGCCACCAAGTTTGCTCAAGATATAATGACTCGAATTGCACACAGATAACATAGCATCATCAAATATTCAAGCTATAACACCCAAATAATATGAGCCAAGATGGAGAATGGCAAGTAGTAAAATCAATTCCTCTAATTGCAATGGGAGAGACAAAACTTACTGGTAGTGGGAAAATGTGCAATGTGAGCACTTCTAATTCATACTACCAACCTAAAATACATGAGTGGCGATGACCAGATAAAAAGAGAGACCCATTACATATAGAAAGACACATTGCATGTGAACTTTAACCTTTCAAATTAGAGGTACAGCTCTCTAGAAGAGAGAGGGCACTGAGTACAACTCAATGTACAAAACTACTAAAATACAGCATTGATGTTTGATACAAACATGATGATCACAACTAGTGTAAATCTAACTTTAAAGTGCTCAACCAGGGCACTTGGGAACAAATCACTCAAATTTTGACCAAGTTAGTAAATAATTATTATGTAAAATGTATGATGACTGTCCCTGCAGATGATGATGGTAAAAGTTGTTCAAATATGCAGATAGGGGGTAAATCTTCCACGATTCTGTCACTAGTATCCAGATCCACTTATACCAAAAACAGATCATATTTTAGAAAAGAGTTCCAATCCAAAATACAACAGAGAAAAACAAGAATCCGATATGAATCCGAGATTTCAAGAATTCCGAGGAGAATCGAATGCAGGTGCACGGTGCCCTAAGGCGAATCCGGTAACTCTGGTTTTGGTGAAAATTCTTATTTCCTTTCCGATGAGATTTAGTCTAATGAACATGTGTAAACAGTCACTCACTGTATTCTATGTTGCTGAAAACTTAGTCAATTTTGATCATTCTCCCTAAAAATTTGTACTCTATATAATAATACAAACAAGTGTCCAGCTTGTTTACAATTCTAGCAATCCTCTTCTCATATTTGCATACTTGCTTCTTCATTATTTCTTTTGTGAATATATTATTGCATAGCTAGTATTGCGCCCAAACTCTTCAATTCTCTTCAGACTTGAATCAGGTCAGTCTGGTCCTTTGGCACTTCTTAATGACAGATTTATTTCCAGTTCTTCATGACATTTATTTCTAGATACCCTTGGATGAATTCCAGCTATTCTATTGAATCATATTGGCCTAAATATTGGCTCTCTTACACATTTATATCTGGAATATGATTAAATTTCACCAATAAGAATTGGACTCTTTAAAAAGAAACCAACTCCAACCCTTAGCGTATTGCTATTACTGCAACTATTATATAGAGATAACCTTCTATGCTATAGGTAATAGGAAGAACAGAGCACTTCAACATGGGTAATTATTGACAAGCTTGGTTAAGAGTTTATTCTCCAACAAGTAATTTTCCCCACTCATGTTCTTTGCTCATTATGAGGATCTAATATGCATGCTAATTTGAATCTATATTATCAAAATGTACATGCATAAATAGATGAACAAGTATGTGGAATAATTGAGGAGATTAAAAATTAAAACAGATTTAAGCTTCATGTAATATATAAATGAAAGTGGTAATTTTATATTTTCTTACCTTAAGAAACAATGCATATTAACAAACAGATAAACATGAGCAACAGTTTCTAATAACAATCTACCAATTCCTCACTTCTTAATACTTTAATTAAAGGATTATATACATTAAAGACGTATTTCTTTGCCAAAACTTCAACAATTTCACATGATTATCGATTTGCAAGCCATCGGTACTTGGTATCCCATGCATCAACTTCATATAGGGGGCACTGGTGTTCTATGCAAAAGTAGTGCCTCAAGCAGAAAAGTAATTTTACGTTATCAAGAGAAGGCTTTCGGCCTGTACCTTCCACATCTGTGCTAGGTTCACTATTTTGCTTATCTGAATACTGAAAACTGATAAAAAGAACATTTATATTTTATTATTTCTTTATTTTAAACATGCATACATGTTTCCTTTATTTTCCCTTGTGATGTTAGATGCAAGTAATTGGTAGGCAAGTTTCTTCATAGCCGGTGCAGATTAAAGCCATTCTATTCATACAGGTCTATAAAAAATGCTGACTTTGTATGTTGAGAGAATAGACGGATTTCCTTTAACCATAAAGATTAATGACTTTACCAGTTATTACTTACCAAACAATCCATTTGGTTCTGTTATAACATTCTTTCTCAGAAGGTGTTGCACATTAACTTCTTCCATGTATAGCACACACACGGACACACAAACAAAGAAAATAGAAAACTTTAGATATACAAAATTAGTTGCGAAGTTAAACATCAACTACTAGGTTCTTACCAAATGATTCATTTGGTCCTGATTTTATTGAATAAATATTGAACTAATTGGAAATGGCAAACTATTACAATGATGGCCACTCATTACCTTGCACAGCCTACGTCTCAAACTTCAAAATACAGAAGGTCCCCAAAGGAACCTGTGCTGAGAATTACAAATAAAAAATACTCACATGGCTATTGATTCGAGACAAGGATGTGATACTGAAGGAAGAAGCTCTGATAATTCACCCCAAATGCATCCCAGCAGAACTGAATGGATTCGAAATATCCTTCCTGATTCTGTTAGAATAAAATGTCACTATGCTCTTAATCTTCTCCGAGAGCACTTGCATTGCACCAATTTTCTCCTAGGTAGCCCTTCGACATGCAAGACTTTGAAATTAGACAGCACACCACTGACACGAGGCCACTCAAGGAGCTCATACATACTTGGAATACTCGGAGAGAACAAATAGCTCATATCCATTGAGATGAAATGCAATCTAAATTAACCAGCAAGAACAGCAGCAGGATCTGTAATCCATAGTTGGTATACTCGGAGATCACAAATAGCCCATACCCATTGAGATGAAATGCATTCTAAATTAAACCAGCAAGAACATCTGCAGGATCTGTCATCCCTGGGGATGCATGTACTGCAGCAGGTGGAGGTGGTGATGCAGCTGGAGCTACACGAGTTGCAGGAGCTGTAGGAATGTTGACAAGCTGCTCCTTGATAAATTCCTTAAACCTACAATTGAATGTAAAATAAAATACCAGGTAAGTGCATTTTAAGATTCTTGCACAGATCGAGCTTGGAAAAAAGATATCTCATGGAATATCCATAGACAGATAGCTTACTCAAATGTTGTGATGGGGTCAGATGATGCAACGGTCATCCGCAACTGCGTTCTATCAGATGGGTCTGTTTCAACTCTAATCTGATGCATCAAAAAACATGACATAAGCACAGTATCCCTTGGGCAAACTAAAAAAATGAAAAATGAAAGTAGATGTACTGAGAAGTTAGTTGTGTACCAAGCAAAGTGTGGCTCTTGTAGCCTCAGAATAAAATGTGGCACTTGCAACTAAATTGTTAGGATTGGGATCCTGCAAGAGATTATTTTTTCATATATGCAGTCAATCTACCAATCAGAGACAAGATATTGTGAAAATACATACAGAGAACCATACTCACAAGTCCTGGAGAAACAGTTATCCGAAGGCTGTTGAATAAATTTGCCATTTCAGAGAGTGATAGAGGCTTCACACCTCTGACCTGCATTCAAAAGAATCCTTTCTCCAAGTTAGAGATCACCCAGAGAAACTAGCTAAATCAGGTGCAGCTTCAAATCAGCACTAGAAAACTTTGTGTGAGATAACTGGACTCAAAACAAGAATAACCAGAAACATTTTGCAGCTCGACTAAACACCCTACCAACTATTCTTACAAGCCATTATGGACTACTAGAGAGTATAACGGCAATGTCATCAAGACAAGAAATTTTTAGCAGCATTTGGTACATCTATGTATTTGGATAAATATGTTCTAAAGTATTCCAAACAATATATTTCCATAATTTAAACTCATGCAACACAGCCTCGACGACTATTTATTGTAAAAAGTGAATGTTTCTATAAAACTGTATCCCCTAAATATATTGAAGGTACATACCACTTCTTGCAACTTCAATGGTGGACTAGCAAGTGCTCTCCATTGAGGGAAAAAGTCATCAACAGACATAGATATAGGTTGTAGAAATTTGTTGAAGACAACAGGCAACCGTAACTTGACATTTACCTGCAACAAAGAAAAAAAATTGTGCCACATTCCCAAAATTCCTTGTGCAAGATCAGATACATACTATATTAAAAGATTTACAAGAGAGAGAGTTTGTCATACTGGAATAGTGTTATTTTTATAGGAGAAGTCTAGAACTGCCACATCCCTGCTAGCTCGTAAATTCACAACTTCAAGAGGACACTGCACCTGCACCAACAATATGAGAGGTTTAGATTATTATAGACAAACCTCAAAGATCTTCAGAACCGAGAAAACTGAAATTTATTGTCCGCAAGACCAAACAGCCTCTGGTACTCATCAAATTTGTTTATAAGAGAACAAATCAATGTATCATCTACTACATCTCATCATGGTTGTGCCTACCTGAGCTCTCGGAGGAATTGTATCAGGAACATGTGAAAGCTGCGTTTTTAAATGTGCGGGGGGCAAAATGACAGCTTGAACAAAAGATAGTGTTGAAGTATTCTTGTTGCCCAAGAAGAGGACAAGACGTCCATGATGAGCTCGCCATTCAGCCTTTAAACCTATCTGTACACAATAGGCATTTCTATCAACAATTGCATGCAGCGAATTAAAGTGAACACAACAAAAGCAATATACAAATTAGAATATGTATTATGCATTCATGATTTACAGTAATAAAAATGACCCCTTTCCAACAAGTCAGCTGAAGTTGCATTTTGAATCTGTTCCTATGAGATACATAAATCTGAAAACCTAAGTCTATAATAATAAATTCTGTAGAAAACAGAAGCAGAGGTAACATCTATGTCTAAATTTTAAATAAATTCATAAACTGAAATTAAACAGGGCTACAGAAAATAGAAAGGTTACTCCATTGCATGCATACCTTTAAGAATATATTCAGTAAGATGTTAAGAACGAGTCAAATCAAAACTCATGCCCATGGAATACCATATTAGATAAGTGACTTATCAGGCTTTCATGTCAGTTCATGTGCTTTAACCAGAAATTCACAGAAAGTTTGATAGTCAGATTCTTATGTGAGATTAACCAGAGATTCAGAGATAAATTGGTAGCTCCACAAATTTATACATATGCAGCATATCACCTTAAACACATCCCGCATACTTTAGAAGCATTTTGAAATAGCAACATTTACATTTATATTTCTGAACCTGTTTTTTGCTATCATCGAGGAAATCTACAGTATATGTAAATGTAAACTATAAAAGACGTTTCACTCCTGTCTACATTCCCTATACAAACTCAACTATTTTGAGATGTAGTAAGCTACAGTTGATGAGATGTAATCTCAGCACTAAAATCAAGCATGTAGTCATTAATAAAATATTGCAGAAACTAATTCTTCCAATGATAAAGGAACTTTAAGCAGAGTTCTGATGGTGTTTTCCAGGCCTAAAATGAGACTGCAAGCAAAGTAGCAGACTCAGACAAATGGAGAGAGAGATGACAGTTATTATCTTTTCCAAGTTATAACACTAGCTTGAATTTGAACAGCCATGATCGCTTGGACACAACAACTAATAGGCAAGAAGGTAAATCAACATTGCATTTTATTTCACTCCCTATGTAATATCCCCAATAGAGCTAGGCTAGGATATTATGTTTATGTTGTGTTCTAGTTGTGTATTTTTGTCAAGTACTTTGCAAAACAATGTTTAATGCTGATTGACAAATTTTCACAAACAGTTTGCATGTATTCTAACAAGAGATATTCCGTCAAACATATTGCATGCATCCAATGTACTCAGGGAATAGAATAGACAATATGGGCATCTTTATTATGAATGGAAACACCAATACAATGCAATCTCTAGTGGCTGCTGTAGCAGCTGTAATGCTTTAATTAAACACACAATAACAATCAAAACCTGGAAATGATGCCATTATCTCCTCAATGGCTTCTGCCGACTGTTAAAAGACTCTCCAAACAGCTCGCTGCCTTCTCCAATCTTCTCTGTTCAGCTGATATGGCACTCGGCCCCTCCTCAAACCTTCACCACTCAGTTCTCAAGAGCCCACGGCTCTCCTCCTATGTCCCCCGGCCTGCAGAAGACCCTCACGGGCCTTCCTATACCTTGTGGCCTGTAAAAGAGGTGGCTCGGCCCCTCTCAAGGTACCCCCGCGACACCTCCTCACCCCGCAGCCCTTCCAGAACAGCCCATGGCCTCTCCTGGCCTGCTTAAGGAACCCTCTCAAGCCCTCTCGATTTTGCTGAGGATGAAATTGGCCCTTCAATAAACCCTCCCGGCCTCACAAAGTGCCAAGCTCCTCCACGGCTCCTGCAATTAGACAAATCGGCTCTCCAAGCAAGCCAACGATCCTCCCAAGCAAATCGTTGCACTAATAGATTGAAGACAAATCACAAGATAGAGCTCCAATGGAAATCCTAGATGGATTCCCCCTCTTTGTCTATAGCTAGGGTGGATATTGCACCATCGAGACTAAACCACAATGGAAGGGTTTTGACAAAACCCCAACGAAAACTTGGCTCTCAAGAGCACTCCAAAATAAGAGATCAAATCATAATGAGAAAGGTGAAGTGCTACCCTTCCTTTATACTTCTCCATGCCCCTTCTAGATCTTTCCCCTTTTATCCACATGACCCTTATTCCCCTTTTTAACCCCTTTTTAATGCCAGAAAGTGATTAATTGACTTTTAAGACATTCCTGAACATCGAAAATCTCGTTCTCATCATCCCAACCTTTAGATCTTTTCATCCCAGTTCCAACGAGCTACTACACTAAGGTATTCCCTCAGATAATATGATCCAAACAACACCATTAGTACATTTAATTAAATTATACTCAATAATAACCACAAATTACGGGAATCGTCAGAATGCCACGAAACCAAGAACAAACTGTGTGGAACTGATCCTGATGATGAAAGATGGTAAATGGACTAGGTTGGTCCTCATATAACACCTCCAAATCCTCTGAACTCACGGATAACATAACCTCACCGTTTTGTCTGGGCTGATACAAGCCTCGGAAATCATCTCCAACTGCAGAACAAGGAAAACCAAAAAATGGGAACATTACAGTCCTCCCTTCCCAAAGATTGCTAAGTTGCTTGTCCTCAAGCAATGCCATCACAACCTGACGCTCCATCGACTGAAACTGAAAATGATACTAGGGTCCCAAACCAAACCTGGAAGATGTGAAGTATCCTCTGCTCAAGTCACTGTCTGGCAAGGTACTAACATAAGAGGCTTCCTGAGTACTGCCAATAAGTAGAGCAACTTGAAACTGCAAAAACTCGGTCAGCTCCTCAAAGAACTGCTCAACTAGGGAACCAATCCCTTGCACCCCAAGAGTAAACTATTGAAAATAAGAATAGGTCATCATAGAAAATGATCCTGGCCTCCACCACCTCCCTAAGATAATCATGGCCTCCTCCAACTGAACATACTTCCGCCAAAGTGAGGTGCTACAAACTCTCATCGAATCACTGAAAAGTGAAACGCCCTCCTCTAGACTGAAGCCCATGGAAAATCTAAGTGATTTTCCTTGATAAAGATCCTCTCATCTCTATCAATCGTTGGACTGTCCAACCATGTAATACCAAGGTCCCAAGCTAATCTCCAAAAGGAACCACCATGTTGACGTTGCACCACTCTAATCATAACCGTTAGACCAACATGTCCAATCTGCATCCTCCTCTCCTGGAATCCCACACTGAAAGACCTATAGGAGTTGAACCCACTATCAAGAATCTTAACCTGCATAAGTATCTCCGTGAAGCCAAAGTCTGCAAATCCACTGTCGGACTCGATCTTGGATATCAGAAGAGAAAATTTGTCCTGCCACATAGGATAGGTATCAACCCCTCTACTAGCGTCCCAAAAATAAAGCAGAACAAACATTGTCAACGCTCTGCTGGTCAACACCACAATCCGAAGCAAACTATCAGTCAAATGAATCCCTGGATCCCGTAGCCAATTTGGAATTCAACCACTTCCAATTCCTACTGACTGCTATTGTGCCATACTGATAACTATTGGAATCCAGCCGAACCTCGTCTCTGATCCCTGTATGCAATCAACTAATGAAAACCAGATACTAGGAATCAACTCTGTGCATGCTAATCTTCCCTGCTCCTACCAAACCGCATAGAGAAATCTTCTATCCCTACTCCTGATAATGTATTCCAACAATGCCTACAGTCTAGACACCTTCCTGTAAGTAGATCTGCCATCTATGGTACCTCATGCTCATACAAGTCCCCGAGAAGTCCTACTGAAGGTGTATCATGCATTGCCCTCATGATCATCTCCCTAAGTGTGGCCTCAGGGACTAAATATGTGTCACCTCTATAGTAGATCATGTCATCCCTCAATCTATCCATGTCATCCTATGCACTAACCACATGCCCTAAATAAGAACTCTTTGTCGTGTCTATAATGCCCCATGTCTCATCCAACTGTCTCAAGGGATCCTCCCATGTCCTATTGTATATACTGAGAGCATCAAAGAACAAAAACATAAACCTCTGCAACTGTAGGAAAATCTGATAAGTGGTAGGTGTGTTGCTCAATCCCAAGGGCATGACCAAAAACTCATAAGGATACCTAAGAACAATCATGTGAGTATCCTCCTCACTGACCCTGCCCTAGTGATATTCCAATCGAAGATCAATCTTCAAGGAGTGTATCGCTCCATGGAACTCGTCCTTATGTGCTACTGGACTATCTGAATAGTCACCCAGACTACACGCTACTCCCATACCATCGCATGCCTTCAAAGGCGTCTCCTCATAGGGATGGTCAACCATAATCCTTCCATCATCAAAAACACTAATGTTGATGAGAGTACGGCCTCCAAAGTCCATGTATTGTCGCAAAAGAGTGGATTGTCCTCCTCTGGACCCTCTATGCTCCATCAAGTAAGAGTATGACTCTCCCCTGAACTCCATTGTATCCCATTGTGTACCACTGTACTCCTCTACATACCACTACACACCATTGCATATTGTTGTATACCACTGCATATCATTTTGTATCCCGTATGTGTCACTGTATCAATCACTACACTAGTGTCAGTTGAACTTGGATCCCAAATGGATGTGTCCTTATTTGTAATATACTCGTCCCCACAATCCATGGACGCATATACTTCCTTGTTGGTTGGTCCACAAGGTATATGTTGAGTTGTCTTATCAGTGGTCATGACTTGAGCCTTCAATGGGCTCTCCAAAAGAAGTGACTCCTGATTCCCATAATGCAAAACATGTGCATAATTAGAAACCTTTGGATCATACCTCTCTACAAACCCCTGCAAACCTGAATGCTCCTCATGTTCAACCATCACACGAGGTTCCTACATCAAATAATAAATGCCACTCACATCCTCCTGCAATATGGCCGCCATATATGACCGATTGTCTGATGTGGAGGATGAGGGATGTACCCAACTCAACTCCACAGAAAGTTACTCAACCTGCATCTCTGATTCTAAAAGGGCCTTTTGCGTGCTCTTCAAGGAATCCTGGGTAATCTTGAGCTCTTGGGTAAGTCTGTCAACTTCCTCCTCCTTTCCTTTAAGTGCATCATGGTACATCTCACCAAGCGTGAGAAGATGATCTCTATCAAAAAGTAAGTGTAGGTAGTTAGACTTCATTACTACCACTACTTCTCTAAGTGCTTGAAAATCTGCAAGGGGTGGCTCTTCTCCCAAGCTATCATGTGACCCTGAAGCTCTCCAACAACAATCTACCACCAATGCGTGCGTGTCATCAAAATGTCTCATGGATGTCACAATTTTGTCTTCGCTTACCTTCAATTGTCCTGTCCAATGATGTGGCTCATGGGAACAATCCTCCTCAATCAATTTTTTTTATTTTTCTTCTTCCTCGCACTTCCCAAAATCGATTTTTTCCTTTATAAATAACTCCTGAGAAGGGAGATCAACCTCCAAAGGTAACTCTTCCAACACTAAGTCATCATCATACTTAGGTGTACTCACACCCAAATAGTCATCATAACAATGATAAGGTGTTGACGTTGATCAGGAAACTGTATCACATGGGCTATTATCCTATCCATCACATATGCTAATGTCATTACCCTCATAGGCCAGCGCTAATGGTGTATCAAGGATTGCTTCCCTATCATCCTCATTGCACACATCCCTATCATAAATAGTTGCATGCTTATCCAAAAGGTCAATCTTTCCTCCAGGCTCCTTCAATTTCTGCCTTGTGCTTTTAAAGGAATCCTCATCCGCTGCTAATTGGGGCTCATACCACTCGGGGTGTTTGATGATGTAAAATTATTTGAATGTCATGGTTGTGTAGAATGCCTCACCAAGCACCATATACTCCCTCAAACAATCTATAAACTCCTCATCTTGCGCCCATTGGTACGCCCACTGATTTGCCATCTAAAATTTCTCTCGTTGAATACCCTTCAGTCTGGGAGGATACAACGCTCTGATACCACTGTAATATCCCCAATAGAGCTAGGCTAGGATATTATGTTAATGTTGTGTTTTGGTTATGTATTTTTGTCAAGTACTTTGCAAAACAATGTTTAATGTTGATTGACAACTTTTCACAAACAATTTGCATGTGTTCTAACAAAAGATATTTCGTCAAACATATTGCATGCATCTAATGTACTCAGGGAATAGAAGAGACAATATGGGCATCTTTATTATGAATGGAAACACCAATACAATACAATCTCTAGTGGTTGTTGTAGCAGCTGTAATGTTTTAATTAAACACACAATAACTATCAAAACCTGGAAATGATGTCATTATCTCCTCAATGGTTGCTCCCCACTGTTAAAAGACTTTCCAAACAACTCGTTGCCTTCTCCAATCTTCTTTGTTCAACTGGTATGGCACTCGACCCCTCCTCAAACCTTCACCATTCGGTTATCAAGAGCCCACGACTCTCCTCCTATGTCCCTCGGCCCATAGCATACACTTGCGGCCCTTACTATACCTCGTGGCCTGTAAAAGAGGTGGCTCGACCCCTCTTAAGGTACCCCCGCGACACCTACTCACCCCGCGGCCCTTTTAGAATAGCCTGCAGCCTGCCCTTGCCCTCACGGCCTACTTAAGGAACCCTCATGAGCCCTCTCGGTTTTGTCGAGGATGAAATCTACCCTTCAATAAACCCTCTCGGCCACACAAAGTGCCAAGCTCCTCCATGGCTCCTGCAATTAGACAAATCGGCTCTCCAAGCAAGCCAACGATCCTCCCAAGCAAATCGTTGCACCAATAGACTGAAGACAAATCACAAGATAGAGCTCCAATGGAAATCTCGGATGGATTCCCCCTCTTTGTCTAGCTAGGGTGGATATTGCACCACTGAAACTAAACCACAATGGAAGGGTTTTGACGAAACCCCAACGAAAACTTGGCTCTCAAGAGCACTTCAAAATAAGAGAGCAAATCATAATGAGGAAGGTGAAGTACTACCCTTCCTTAATACTTCTCCATGCCCCTTCTAGATCTTTCCCCTTTGACTTTATCCACATGACCCTTTATTCCCCTTTTCTTTTCACTTTATAACCCTTTTTAACCCCTTTTAATGTCGAAAAGTGATTAATTGACTTTTAAGCCATTCCCGGACGTCGGAATTCACTTTCTCATCATCCCAACCTTTAGATATTTTTGTCCCGATTCCAATGAGCTATTACACTAAGGTATTCCCTCAGATAATATGATCCAACCAACACCATTAGTGCATTTAATTAAATTATACTCAATAATAACCACAAATTACGAGAATTGTTGGAATGCCATGGAACCAAGAACAAACTATGCGGAACTTATCCTGATGATGAAAGATGGTAAATAGACTAGGTTGGGCCTCATAATAACTCCTCCAAATCCTCCGAACTCACCGATAACATAACCTCACCCTTTTGTCTGGGCTAATAAAAGCCTCGGAAATTGTTTCCGACTGTAGAACAGGGGAAACCAAAAATGGGGACATTACACCCTAACTGTTTTTTGCTTCATATATTAGTATATTACAGGGTGATATTGAAGTTTAGGAAGGTTTTAAGACCCATAGCAGTGTTATTGTTTCTCATAGCACGTTTCTAGTACCAAAATCACTGAGAGGCTATGAAACATGATTCGTTGAACCCCCCCCCCCCC
>ML779572.1:1004300-1021150 GCA_009831015.1 Picea engelmannii
TCTAATGCTTTGGAAACATGATTTAAAATCTTAAAAATATATTTTTTCGTTAAAATTTAAATATTTTATGTATTTTTTAAAAAAACCGGTTTATTGAAACCGGTTCGACCGGTTTATTACCGGTTCCGGTTCCGGTTCAGGTTGGACCCTCGACTGGTTCCGGTACCGGTTTCGGTTTTTAAAACTATGATTATGATAGCTCGGACAGGTGCTTCTACATTGGCTTAGGGTCGAAGCATGCAGAAAACGTCCATCAGACTTTCTCATCCTTAATTTATTTTAATAAAGTGACTCCTTACTTTGTTTTAATAAAATGACTTTTATCAAAAGCACATTAATTAATTTATTAATTAATGTTGGCTAAAGTTGTTTAAGTGAACTTTAAATGAAGTCGTGACCTTTGATCTCTCTTGATCTCATCCGTTGATCGTGGTGGAGATTATGAGGTTGGAGATTTAATGATAAAAGGATAGAGGAAGAAAAATCGACCCCATTGTTGTGACAAATGAGAGAGTAAGTCCATTTGAGCAGTTGAGGAGAAATCAAGAGAAAGATTTTCAGCAGAGAGGAAGGGTGACTCACCTTGGCAGTAGCACGCAAATCGAGGACAAGATTTGATGGCTGTACAGATCTGTACAGCACAAGTGAGCAGGCTGCACAGATAGCAGAGGCCGCTGTATCTTCTGCATGGTCTTGGCACAATTTCCAAGGCATTGAACAGGTCATACAGCAGCTCGGAAAAGCTGCATACATTGGCACGATTCCCAAGGCAGCGTACAGGTTCAATCAATGCTGTAATTTCGAGATTTCTTTGAGGGCACGCAAATCAATAAAATCTCTCATTTGCTGGTTTTCCCTTTGGGGTTTTGTCCAGGGGTATTTACCCAAAAATTTACTGTGTCAAATGGTGTGATTGGTTTCCTATTTCCGATGTGCATGTGTGGTTAATAAGCTCAGCGTATTTCTGTTCATAAAAAATCAGCTTTGGAATTTTATTGATTTCCGTGCATGCATGCATCTGAAGTTTATTTTTATTAGAATTAGAGATCAGATCTGAGCTCAGGAAAATTAACAAAAAGTAGCCTGAACACATCTCAAGCTTGCCCTTTTTTTCCAATGTTCCAGCAAGTTCCGGGGGTGCAGGCTATGTCACCGAAGGTGCAGGCTATGTCACCGGATCTGTCAGGCCCAGAGGCTGGATCCGCAGATCCCCGGATCCGTCGGGATCCGCCCAGGATTCGGCCATAAAAATGCCGGCTGCACTACACTATTACTTAACTCATAAAATAAATTGTCTTATCCATGAATTAAGCTCTCTCTCGTGTCGGTCTTCTGGGCGGCCCATTATTTTCGTTTTCGACTCATTGTATCCATATCAATCGTGATGTCGTCCCAGTCGGAACACATTAGTTAGTATGAGATGCAGAAATTCGCAAGTCTCTCTTGAGATTGGACAAGGGCATAAAGGGGTTAGCTTAGGGTTTGCTTTCCTCCCGGCCAGATTGACTCTTCGATTCCTGAGTGCCTAGGCTTCTGCTTCCTCTCTGGTAACCCTCTCGCTGAAAGAGTTCTGATTGCTCGTTTGAAAAACTCCACACAGTCGGTTTTGAATTCCTTAGGTAAGGGAGAAAGCTGTTCACGTCGAAGCACATGGGCGGTCCCCCTATCACCAGAGCCCCAAAACCCATTATTCAACAATGGGATCGAATTCTCTTCTACACAGTGATCCCTTCCACCAACCGCATGCATACCAAGCGCGGCATTCTGTCTCACCATTCTCTATTTGCGATAACGAATGAGTAAACGTTTAGGGGAGCATTTTTAATAATTAATTATAAGTATTATAAACATATATAAAAGTTGTATATTATTAATCATAGTTATATAAGTTATAATTACATTATGTATTATAATTAATTTATTAAGTTATAAAATTATATATTATAATTATTAGATATTATTAATTAAGTTATAACTTATAAGTATGTATGATATATAAGTTATATATTATTAATTATAAATATTATAAATATTTTATATATTTGTAAATTATACATTCAAAAAATTGTATATATTTATATATTTTTTATGTAAATTTTATTTTTAAAAATTATAAAAATATATTTATATTGTTTGTACTTGTCGTTTCCCTGCCGTATCCAGATCCTGGCTTTTCAAAAAACTGGCGGATCCGGATCCGTATCCGTATCCGTATCTGAATCCTAGTAACTTAGGGTGAAGGTATGCGACTTGGGGATGAGTGTAGAAACCCTTCAAATTTAAGGGGGAAACACAAGGGACGATGGGATCACCAACATAGAGCACCTTACCCCAAATATTAAATATAAAGGAACAGATTCTAAATATAAAAAATAATAAGAGTTTTTATGCGTAATTAATCGCATATTTATAGAATTAGAATCAACAACAAGTCAATTGGGTCTAGCCCCGGTTGTTGAGATGAGGAGAGTTATCCTCCCTGCCCAGATTCAGTTCCCGCAAGTGACACGTTGAGCTCTTAATGAGCATATTGTTGTAACGCCCTTGAGACATGTGTTGACAAAGCCTCAAGCTTCTCCAGAATCCGGTTTATCCTAGGTACCATCCTTGGACTGAGGGGAAGTGCCAAGTGGGTTACCCTGGGATATGTATTTCACAAAAAAAAATTACAAACAACAACATCCTTGCTCTAATTTGCAATTAAATAATTAGAAACTGGTATTTAAAATAGGAGAATGTTGTATTTCTCATGGTAAAACCATCAAAATCCAAATCAAAATGAAATACAATGATACATCATCATTTAAATATTAAAGAATCGAGACTTTCATAACAAAGAAAAAAATGGAACAGAAGACATTCCCAATTAAGTCCCCAAATCCAAGGAGCATGGGGAGCATAAGGGATGTTCCCAAGTTCAGAGAGTGCAGGGAGCATAGGGGATGCATTCGAAAACCCTAGGAACGCATCTCCAAGGAACACTGTTTTTTTCCTTATTAAATTATTTTCTGTAGATTAAAAACTACCAGTCCATCAATGATTACCTTATGTCGGGATCTTTTAAAGAAGTAATAATTTGAGCTTGGTGCCTTTTGATGCTCTCATGAACATCTGTTACCATCAACATTCTAGTCATATTTTCCTGCAAGCACAAACAAATAAAATCATGAACATGATAACTTAAATATTTCCATGCAGTATTATAATTTATTATTATGTTTGTCAACTTCTTTCAAAAATGCTACTGCTAACATACCAATTAAACCACAAGTGATTCTCTATGGCAGGCCAATAAAACAACTTTGGTCTTTGTCAATAGCTTGATGCTTAATGGCTGAGCCTTAACCTTTATTAATTTTGCAAGTACTACAAATATGGTTTACTTGGGAAGCCTTCAGGTTTCAAACAAAGCAGTAAGCAGTTTAAAATCTTACGAGCCCAAGATATCGAATGTTAGGTTCCCGCACAGCTATAAACTTCCCAAGCAAAGCAACACACTGGGACATCATCTCCTTTTCAGCATCAAGATGCATCACCTGTAGCATCAACAGCATCTGGAGTTCAGGATATTGATACTTTTCCTGTTCCAAAATACAGGAAACTACTCTAAATAAAAAACTACAAGTATCTTTATGCATACATCAATAGTCACATGGTTGGCTCAATTGGTTCAACCATCTTCCCAAGGCATGTTGCCATCGGGGAGGCCACAGGTCACAGGTTCAAGTTGAGTCCCTCGGCATTACCAGCCGCTATTGCAGCTGGTTGAGCCACCCTGCATCTAGATATTCTGGGAAGAGGGGAGGGATCCCATGAGATTTTCTTTGGAAAAAAATATAACAATAGTTCTCTAAATCAGGATTAGATAGGTAGTAACATTTTTTGGTTTTCAGTATTAAAAAATTCCAAAACATATCCCCAGGCATCAATATTGATTTCCTTTAGAGAATTATCTCAAGTATAGGGCAGATTGGCAACTGCCCTCTATAAGAAATCAAAAATCTGAGCTTCAAACATATGCAATTTGGCAAGCATGTTCACTTTTCTTATTATGATTATAGTTTCTGTATTTTTGATTTAAGAAATTCTAAAAAATGTGAATCATACAAGATCAAATGCATGTGCAGACCAATGCAAGTTTCAACTTACGACTACATGCATGGCCCACCTTTATTGTATAAAATTCATATACATATCATTTTATTATTAATAAAAGTTTAAAGGAAGCATTTATGTTGGTTGAGGAAACAAGACAAGAGATATTCAAATGTCTAAACAATATTGTCACAATGTGGAGAGCTTGATACACCCTATGTTAATTTTCTTCAAAATGGTATTGTGCAACACCTAATGAGGGCATTTTCAAACGTAGTTTTCAATATGCCTTTGAAAACAAGTTGAAATAGCATCATGATATCCAAGAATGCAAAATAAGATTTGTTTTGGTTGATGTTAGTATATCGATTGTTTCCTGTGACGACTTCTATGATTAGGATGATGATACAGTCTAGCAATTGAGCTTCCTTTTAATATACAGGATCCAAAAATTGATGCTTTATTGCTCACAGGTGTGTCGATACCCTTAAGTTGAGATACAATTTCGCCAATGGCTATAGATGGATCTTCAATTGTAACTGGATCTATAAATGTCACTTTTTCAATCAATGGCTTGACTTTATCTACGATAGATAAATCTTCATTAGTGACACAAAGATTTTCATTTCCGATTACATCTATGAAAGTTCCCCTATCTATCATTTGTACCTTGACTTCCATAAGTGTTGTTGATATGTTTCCTAGTCGGCAAGTTGTTTCTTGATTTCTTGTTGCCTCTTCTTCTCATTCTTTAACTTATTAATTTGTGCAGGCAAGCTTTGACTGATTCCTCAGGCAAGAAATTTCTTCATCTTTCTCTAATATGTCTTTGTTGAATTTCTTCTTGAGATCTTGAGACTTGAAGTTGTTGTTGTGATACTTGATCATTTTGTTGATATTTTGTTATTTCACTTTCTAACTCATCAACTTTGTTATCAAGACCTATGTTTTTGGCCAACAAATTGAATATTATCAAAGCCTCCTTCACTGCTTTCATGTTGAGTTTCTCGCACTCCTACCACAAATGTCTATATGCTTCTTCAGATGAGTATCCCATGGTTACTTATTTAAGTATTCAATGGTCTTGGCCATAAATCACAAGTTCAAAACCAACTGAGTCCCTTAGACTTAACAACCACTATTGCAACTCACAGTTGAGCCACCCTCCATCCGAATATTATTTGGAAGAGGGGGGGATCCCACGAGGTTTCCCTTGGAAAACAATGGTCTTATAAACTTTAATTCACATCCTTAGTAATCTTTGACTAAAGTTTCCACAAGTAAATGATAATATACTCTTCTTTGGCTAATACCAATGGAAACTTAAGGAACTTTTGCAATGATGTCCTTCAACTTGACTTGGGACTCGTGCTCTTATTTTTTTCCCTTGATTGAAAAGTTTCCAAGCTATATGTTTCTGTTGTATAAGATAATAGCTTTAGGTTGTATTATGGGTTCTCTAACCATATAATATATTCTTAAATGATCTGATGTGGCTTCACCTTAAACTCCAAGGTTTATATTTAACACAAACAAGCATGACTTTAATAGCAATGGTTGTAGCAACTATGGTAAGTTCATTTGACATTGTGATACTTCAACATGAATAGACAATGGCTTTGCTGAACTTCAATGGCTACTAAAGATGGACGTGACTTGTGGTGGCGATGTGAATTTGACCTATCATTTATCCTTGTTTAGGTCTATTACGTGGTCAGTTTACTTTCAAGCCTATCATGGAGTTTCATGTTGGCCCTTGGTTCTATGTCATCCTAAGGTCAAATGGGCATACGCACATAGAACCTGGGGCATTGTCTATTGTGGGTCAGCCCTAATGTAGAGAGCCCGGTGCAAGTTATGGGTCTATGGAAACACTATTGTGGAGATGGATATGATCCAAACAATCACGCCTTCACCGATCGTGATCCTCAAGATAGAGACGAATTGGGCACTTTTTTGTGGCTTGCTAACTGGATTTCAAACTAGTCTTTGAAATATTTTGCAACATCGTCTTTTCGCAATAGATCAATGATCCTAAATGTCTTGGCAAAGATGTGTTTGGCTCTACCTCTAGATCTTGCTTTTTTCCAATATTAAAGCAAGGAGTTGTGTTGCAATTTTAACTGTGCAAGTACAGGCAATGTTTGATAGACAACTTCTGACTAATTACAGTGATTACATTTGATAGAAACCAATTCAATTGTGTTGAAGTGATAGCACTCGTGCTTTTGTTTTGTTCACATTTTGTTCAGTTCCAATGCTTCTTTTCATGGTTTATCTAGAAAATATTGTGGGCACGAGCTAAATTAATAATTTCTAGATGAAAGGCCAAAGGCTACGTTGAGATTAGATCTGAAAAATAATGTGGCTACAGATTGGAATCAAACGAGGCTTTGATAAAAGGTGGGTCCAAAGCCCAGGATCAAACAAGGCTCAGATACAACTGTTATTAACAAACTTGTCTAGCAACTATAATAACATCCAATCCAAATAGGGGAGGGAAAGGAAATCCGTATAAGATATATATCGGAATAATACGAGTTTGATGATTTGCAAGATCTCTTGTGATGGTATAAGTACTAATTCAATGCTCATGATGATGAAGGGTTACAACCTAAGTTACCAGTATTCGGATCCGGATACGGATGCGGATGCGGATACGGATCCATCAGATTTTTGAAAAGCCACGATCCGGATACAGCGGGGAAACGGCAGGTACTATATATATATATATATATATATATATATATATATATATATATATATATATATATATNACTATATATATATATATATATATATATATATATATATATATATATATATATATATATAAATTTTAATTTATACTTTAATATATAAATTATAAATTATAATATAAATATAAAAAGCTTAACTTAAAGTACAATTAATGGCATAAGTTTGTAAGATCTAATTAGTATATGTATACACTTTAATAACCATATATATAATCCTTCAATATATTATAAATTAATATATCTGATACTTATACAAAATAAATTAATACATTACATTTTGTAAATATATATAAATTTGTAAATGTTAATTTATTACTTTAATATAGTTAATAAATAGTATAGTTATTAATATGTTGTTAATGTATATAACTTTACATTTATTATATATTTTTCTGTCAAATGTCCCCTCGTTCCATATCAAACGAGTCATCAGCCCCGAAACCGTTCAAGGAATCTGTAAACGCTCTGCTGGTGCTCGCCGCAAAAGCCGCAAAAGTTCCATTGGTGCTTGCCACTTGGACAACCCCATCCAGGGAGCCCCGATAAGGTGGGTAAAAGCGGCCCACCGTATCCGGTTACGACCATCTCAACTTCTCCTTTGGTGGGTATGTGGATCGGAATTCGGAGAATACGAAATAGGCACGGAAAACCCTTTTTTTTGTATTATAAAAAACACCAAAATTGTTGGATTCGCAGATGATTTTGGGGATGCGTTTCAAACTGGAAGAAATGTTTACGAGTCGGTTCCTGGGCGGATCCAGGCGGATCCGGAATCCGGATCCGGATCCGATCAGGGGATCCGCGGATCGAACCCCCAAGGTTAACAGATCCGGTAACATAGGTTACAACCCTTGGGTTTTTTAAATATATTATTATTATTATTATTATTATTATATCAAAGTTAATTGTGATGGCCCAAGGGTAGGGGAAGAGGTGGCAGGGGTGTGGGACACACAAGGGGGGAGCCCATGTAAAGTCCTACTTGGCATGATCAACAAGGGGAAGAATGTGGAAGACCAAGAAACTAGAGATAAGGCTTGGTTGGAAGAATATAAAGCTAAGGTTGATTCAAGAGCTTGAAGATGAGAAAGATCCAAGAATCGAATGATAATTTAATGGAAAAAACAGGTCACCCAAGTGTAGAACATAAGCCTATGCATGACGAGTAGAGGAGTTTGGAAAAGCGACTCAAATAGAGAATCTAGGATTATTATTGCAAGCTTCCAATATGATGCATGAGGCATGACTATCTATTAACCCCTAGATTTTCACCCTTGAAAATCTTGAGGGTTAAGAGCCAACATGCAATATTTTGGCCGGCATACTGAGATTTTCCCAGAGTTTAGCAATTATGTTGAGCAGGAGGATGGTTCCCACCCAAGGCAGGTACATGATCGATACATGGTTGCTTGGTTCAAACTCATAGTTGACTTAGTTTCCATGCATTTTGAGAGAGATATATACACATAACAGGAGTTGCTAAAATTTAGGATACATGGTTTGAGTGGATCTCTTGGCAGTTTGAGGCAGTTATGAGCATACAGTTTGAGTCCTTACAGGATTCTAGGCACGATGACACTTTTCCGGGCGACATCCAGGAAATTTCTATTTTTAGCAGGTTTTTCTCTAGGCCCCAGATTCAGACTCTGAGAGGGTGGTATTCATGCTTGAGACATCCAGAATTTTTTGGACCTTTTCCGGGATGATGTGGCCCAGTTTACTATTTTTAGCATGTTGAGCATCAAGGCTCGCATGTCAGTTCTGATCACATATTCGGATCCCTTGCAAACAGACGAGATCAACGAGTATAAAGTCAAAGGTATTCGAACGACTTACTATTTTTAGCAGTGTCTATTTTTAAACAATAACATGTGGTGCTGGCCTCCCAGTCATCCTGGATGATGTGGACAATTTCCTAAAATTTAGGAGCGAGATTCTATTTTTAGAAGTTTCTATATTTAGCAAGTCCAGTCATCACCCATGCAGTGCCAAGTGGCACCTCAGGAGTCAACATGTGGCAGCTCTACGAAATGATGTGGCATCCACCTAAGCATAGGGTGCATATTCCCAATATTCAAGCATGTGATAATTAGTTAACGATTGGGAAGGGGGGTCACATGAGTTTAACCATATAGTACTCCTCACACTTGAGTCAACTGAACATCAAGTCATGTGTTGGCAGTTATTTTTAGCGTTCACCTACCTCTCACTCTCCAGTTAACTTGGGTGCTTTTCTCACTCACACATCCACTTCTCTCTCTCCCTAAATGCACCCTCTATTCTCTCATGCATGTGGACGCATTCCTTAGTTAACTCTCAGCATGTCTCAGTTACTTGGACTTGCAATTATTTTAGCCTTTTCATGCACCCATGCACACACTTAACTCACCATTCACTCCCTTTCATGCTTCCCTAACCTATAGGGCGCATTCATTCTCCTCTCTCCATGCGCATTTACTCCATTCAAACTCACACTCTTTACCTATTTCTCTCCCACTCTAACTCACACTTTGATTTTCACTCTCCACATGCTTCCATCATGAGCTTAGTTTCTATCCCTGGCCTCGCATGCGTCCTCTCTTCTTCCCTTGGGATGTGTGCCCTCACTAGCTATATATTGGATGCTTGTCTTGGGTTATTGGTCGGTTCTTGCAGTAGCAGCATAGTGTCTCTCTCATTCTCTTCTCTCTTATTCTCTAGTCTAGTGGCTCCTCTTTGAGCAAAGTAGTCATTGTATTGGTTGTAGGCTTGCCAAGTGTGGTGCAAACAGTCCTCTTGTAAGCGTCATCAAGAAAGAAGTGTGTTTGTCTTTAAACCTCTTCCTTGGCAATATTATGGTAAATTTGTAATCTAATGTCATTTTTTGAGCTGTTCATTATGATTATTTCTGATCTTTTTGAATAGTTTTCTTCTTTCCAAGCGTAGAACATTGTTTTTCCTCATCGTTTTGGACTGCTTTTACACCCTGTCCAAGACAAACAGCTTGTTGTTTTGTAGGTTTTATACGCTAAAATTGTTAAATTTGGCAGCATTGACAGTCATTCTCCAATGACAGTCATTCTCCAATGAGAGGCCATATGGGCCACCATGAGGCTAGCCAGGGAGATTTGGAGAATCAACCAGTCTTCTGAGGTATTGACAAAAGCCAGGGGGAACGTACAACCTCTGTGAGTCAAACCAAAAGTCAGGACGAACGAGATGCTATGTAAGTCTAATGCAAAAGTCAGAGGGAATGTACAACCTCTGTGAGCATAGACAGTCTAGTGCAAAAGTCAAGGGGAACATACAACCTCTGTGAGCATAGACAGACAAGTGCAAAAGTCAAGGGGAACGTACAACCTCTGTGAGCCTCGTCAAGCCTTGTGAGCCATGAACAAAAGTCAAGGCATCTAGCAAAAGTTAGGTTGAATGTAAAATTCCTATGAGCTAGAAACAAACGATTTTCCTAATATTGCAAATGATATAAATGTATCGATCTAGTGCGTTGGCACATGTAACATTATCCACCATGAAGAGAAATTTGAATTTCCATGTAAAGAGTCGAGCTGTAAAAGTCAAAGTTGCGTATCTAGGTCAAAGTCAAAGTTGTCAAGTTTGTTGCACATTGCATGCATGTCTAGTTGCATGTTGCATGCCTGACATGCATTGCATGCATGCATGACATGTGCATGTTAAGTTAGTACACATACATGCCAAGTCAAGGGTGAGTTGTAACTGAACTCTCAAGTCTAGTTCTAAATTCGAACTAAACTGTAAAGTTGAGTTATGTTAAGCATACAAACAAGTTCCTAATTCAAGCCATCTTCTTCTCCTCTTCACTCCTTTATAAGCAGAGGTCGACCCCTCTCTTCTATACAGTTGTGATGCAGGGTAAGGGTGAAGGAATAGAGGCATGTTTCAGTGCACAATAGAGGCAGCAATATCAGTGCTAAACAGAGGCACGTATCAGCACAATAGAGGCAACAATATCAGTGATAAACAGAGGCACGTATCAGCACGTATCAGCACAATAGAGGCAGCAATATCAGTGATTAACGGAGGCACATATCAGCACAATAGAGGCAGTAATAACAGTCTATATCAGAGCTGATATATCAATCCATAAGAGGCAGCGTATCTCAGTCATTGAAGGTAACACGGATACATCTTCAGTGCTGGTCCGTAACAGGAGTTTAGATATCAGCAAGGTCTCTTAGTTACACAGTCAGGTCAGAGTCAACTTGGCAAGCTCTTTAAGAGCAGAGTATTCATGGTGGATATTTGTAAGTGATCTTACATTATTAATGCAATAAAGGAATATCGTTTGTTGGGGTTTTTCTCCCTGTACAAGGTTTCCCCAGGGCATATGTGTTGTTGATGTGCATACTTACGTATCTACATGGCTATTGTTATTCAGGTATGATTCTATATTGTTGAAATGTATTAAGTTGGAATCAAAGTGTTGAAGAATTTAAAGAAACAATCCGCATAAGAAATCAAGCTCATAATTTAACATGGTATCAGAGCTTAGGGTGTGATAAGCTTGTTGAAGTGTAGCAGCAGGTACACACAGATCCAAGCAAGCTTGATTAAGTTTCCAGTGTAAGGTCCATGGCATCCTCCATTTCAGTCAAGGCCGAGGATAGGCTCGAAGGAGCTGCCAACTTCAATGTGTGGAAGCTCCGGATAACAAATATCTTGCGGTAGCATGATCTTGAGCAATATGTGACCACAGTGGTGGAGGAACCCATCACTAATGCACGAAGAGTCAAGCAAAGGCTAAGAGAATCAACTTTGACTTAGTCAAAGACAGTATAATGCTGGCAATGACTTCGTTAATGACTGCCAAGGACTGTATGGATACCTTGGTGAATTTGTATGAGAAACAGGCTCCAAGTCAGAAGAGGACACTTAAGCACAAGCTTAAGTATTTGAAGATGGAGAAAGATGAATCAGTAGCATCTTTTTGTTCCAGGATAGCTCAGATTAGAGATCAGGGGTCACAATGGACGATGATGACTTAGTGCAAGCCATATTTGATGGTCTTCCTTCTTCATGGGAGGCCTTCTTATCCAATGTAAGTGGGAGAGAGATTCAGCCCACGTTTGAGAAGTTATGTCACGATTGCCTCCAGGAGGAGAGTTGCACTGCTACCAGGAGCAAGCCAACCAAAGAAGAGCATTTAGCATTAGCATCAAGATTCAAGGGAAAGAAGAAAGTCACTTTCCAGAAAGGCTCTCAGAGGAAGTCAAACACCAAAAGTATGTTCAAAGGCAAAAGTATTGATACATCTAAGATTAAATGTTTTAGTTGCTATAAGTTGGGTCATTTTGCTAAAGATTGTTGGTATAGGAAGAAATATCCAAGGAAAGGGAAACATCATGCCTCAACTGTTGAGGATGATGAATCCAAAAGAAAACAGAAAAGTCATTCTAATGAGAAAGAAAATAGAAAAGAATATTACATGGTTTCTGCTTTATCTAGTACAGTTATCACAGGGCCGAAAACTTGGTTAGTAAACAGTGGTGCATCAAAGCATATGACGGGGTACAAGGAGATCCTCTCAGATTTCAAGACAAAATCTTTTGCAGAGCAGGTTGAGCTTGGGGATGACAAATGTTACAAGATAGAGGGAGTAGGCTCTATCTCCTTCAGTTTGGAATCTGGGGCTAGGCTTCATGTTGATGAAGTATTATATGTTCGAGGGCAAAAAAAAGAATCTTCTATCAGTTGCAACCCTTGAGGACAAGGGATATTGGGTGATCTTCAAGGACAGGAAGGCACTATTGTGGGCTAAAGGTAGCCACTTGAGTACAGCAGAACCCATTGGGATTCGCAAAGGAGGATTGTACGTTGTGACAGGACAGTCAGTTCAAGCCTTGGCTAATGATGTGACTAGCTCCAGCGAGTTGTGGCATAGAAGACTTGGACATCTTCATTACAAAGCACTTCCAGATCTATAGAACATGGTATGTGGCATGCCCTCTATTTCTCTTAGTAAAAATGAAATTTGTAAAGGATGCATGCTAGGTAAAAATATAAAGAAAGCATTTCCTAGTAGTGACAGCAGAGCTCAAAGCATCCTAGATCTGATTCATTCTGATGTATGTGGTCCCATGTCATCTCCCTCACTCAGTGGTTGTTTGTATTATGTCATTTTTATTTATGATTACTCAAAATGTTGGATATATTTCCTTAAAGCTAAAAGTGACACATTTGATAAATTCAAAGAGTATAAAGTCTTTATTGAAAAGCAGAGAAGGAAACACATCAGAACCCTTAGAACGGACAATGGAGGAGAGTTTGAATCTCTCCAGTTTGAGGATTTCTGCAAGGAAGGAGGAATCAAGAGGCAGTTGATCGTGCCATATAACCCTCAACAAAATGGAGTTGCTAAGAGGAAAAACAAGACAATTTGTGAGGCGACGAAAGCCATGATGTTTGACCAGGATCTGCCAAATTCTTTATGGGCAGAAGTTACCTCCACTGTCGTGTATATTCAGAACAAGTGTCCACATGCTATCTTGAGGGACAAGACACCTGAAGACGTCTTCTCAGGGATCAAACCTGAAGTTGGGCATCTAAGGATATTTGGGTGTTCAGTGTATATTCATGTCCCTAAGGAAAAGAGGACAAAGATGGAACCCTCAGACAAGAAAGGGGTTTTTGTGGGGTACAGTGAGAACTCCAAGGCTTACAGGATATATGTACCAGGTCAGAGGCAGATAGAGGTGTTGTATCCTTTTCGTCACTTGAATGAGCAAAAGAGGGACACCTACAAGTCCAATTGGGTCAGTTGAACGGGACAGAATGTTAGTGCAAGAGTTAGACATATCAAGCACAAGAAATAAATAAACAACTAAGCTAATAACAGCTAAAGAAATGAAACTACAATGCATAAAGAAATTAGAACCAAAACAAATCAAACAATTGACCAATATTCATGCCACCAATGGAGAGTTTATATTAGTGGACAAACACCAAAGAAAAAGGAGGACTTATGGATCCCCTCTTCTTCCAAGGGAGGACTCTTGAGTCCCCTATATGAGAGCTCTTCTTGCAAATAGAAAACTAGAAGGGAAATGGTGAAGAAATCCAAGCCTATTCCCTCAAGAGGAGAGGTGAATAGCTTAATGAGATAATGCTAGTATGTTCCAAGAAGGAAAGAGGTTCCTTGTGGGAGAATAGAGGCAGCATAACAATATAACGAAATTCTTGAATTCATAGTGCACCCATGGCCTCTTTTTATAGCAAATCTTTGAGGCATTATCCAACCGGTCTTTAGTGTGAACAAAGGGCCCTTCAGGGTACCCTTAGGTCTTTGACCAGCCCCCCACTCGGATTCAGCTTGGATTTGAGTGTCAAATCGACTTGGGAGATGAACCAGAGGTGGGTAGGGGGCCGACAAGAACCATAAATGCATCGTTCTCAGGTGTGCGCGACTTTTTGCGTACACAATCACGTGTCGGGCGCATGTGCGCTTTTATGACGTTTCTGACCTGCGCATGTGCGCTTTTATGACGTTTCTGACCTGCGCATGCACGYGCGCACCTCCTGTAGTTAATTTGCGCATGTTGATTTTGTAACCAAATGTATAGCTTGTGCCTTGTTGGAAATGCATTTTTGAAGCTGTGGATGAACTAATAGGTGTTTGGAGATGCTGGATTGTTGTAACCAGTTGTGGACGAAATTTTAGTGATAACAGATGCCCCTTGATGTATGAGGTTAGGAGCATATGTATAGCCGAAATACATCAATGTTTCTTCTACTGAGAGTACCATTGTAAGAGAGAGTGTTGATAGGAACTGCAAGGGCGATCCGGTGGAGAGAGAGGGGAAATTGTGGGACCCAAACCTTTCTCTAGGTGTGGAAAAATAAAAAACTGTATACAAACGAGGCGGGCATGCCCCATGCTCGTGTCATGTAACTCAAATGTGTAAGACAGTAACTGAAGTTGTATGTTGATGTAGATAACTGCAACGTCCTCCGGGGCAATTTGATAACGGCAGATGACAATTCTGATGGTGAACATACTCTGACAAGAGGCGATGACACCTGTAGTAAGTGTCGATGGCTCGCGGGCATTGATGGCCCAGCAAATATCAGAGGTCTTCGGCTAGTATAAAACAACTGCAATAGTCGCAAAGTAAGACCCACCGCAACATGAGATTGTGTTGAAGTCAAATGTGATGGGGGTCAACGACAGTAGAGAGCAATGATAGTTCTCTCTGTGTCATCAAGCAAACTTACCATTAGTTTGTCGTCGACTAAGAAAGTACTACATGGGGTTGGAATCTGCCAAGACTTTGGTAGTGCGAAGCAAGATATAATGACGCAGGTTTTGGACTGCGAGGGCGAGTTTTTCTTCATGATTGTACTTCAGGGGTGGTCCTGAAAGGTTTTTACTAATGTAGTAAATAACATGCTCACGACCATCAACCCCTAGTTGTACGAGAACTCCTGCTACTGAGACGTCTGAGGCTGATAAGTAGAGGATATAGTCGCGATCATAGTCGGGTGGACTAATCAAAGGGGCGTTGGAGAGCGCTGCTTTCAAATCATCAAAAGCGGTTTGGGCATGTTCATCCAATCGAAATGGGATATCATGACACAGTAGGCGAAGGAAACCGTGTGCACGAGTGGCGTAGTCGGGGACAAAGCGTCGCAAAAAGTTGGCTTTGCCTTGTAGGCTCTGCAGTTGGCGCAAATTTTGAGGTGGTGGAATTTTTGTGATGGCTTGGACCTTGAGGGGGTCCACTGTGATGTCGTGTTGGGAAACGATGAACCCAAGGAGGCGTCCTGCGGTGACGCAAAATACGCACTTGAAGGGATTCAAGCGGATATTGTACTAACGACACCGTTGAAAGACAACTCGTAAATCATCTAGATGTTGCGTTCGTTTCTTGGATCGAGCAGTGAGGTCGTCCAAGTAAGCGAGAATGATGCAAGCGAGATAATGGAAAACATAGGTCATGGCTCGTTGGAATGTTGCACCGGCGTTATTGAATCAAAAAGGCATGAAACGATACACAAAAGTACCCCATGGGGTTGTAAATGCGGTTTTATATTGATCTACTCAGTGGATCTGTATTTGATTGTAGCCAGAGAATTCGTCCATGAAGGACAAGGCCTCATGGTCGGCGCAGTCATCGATAATTTGGTCGATGAAAGGCGTAGGAAAGTTGTCTTTGGGACAAGCGTGATTGGGATCACGAAAGTCAGTGCAGACGTGGATGGTGCACTGTTTTTTGTTGACATGGACGGGGTTGGAAACCCATGACGTGTATGCGATGGGCTATATGAACCCTGCAACGCGTAGTTTGTCAATTTCTGCTTTGATGGTCGTTGCTTTGGATGGGTGCAGTGGACATTGCTTTTGACAGACAGGGGTGATAACTAGCCATGTGTTGATACGATGTTTGACAATAGAAGGATCAAGGCCGGGCATCTCTGTGTATGACCAGGCAAAAATGTCCTGGTATTCCTGGAAGAGAGCTTTGTAACCAGTTGCGGACGAAATTTCAGTGATAACAAGAGGTAAGCAGAGATGTGACTTTCCATGAGGAAGCCGCATTCAAAAAATCCAGAGAGCTTCAGCAGGAATCAGAAGCAGTTCGGCCAGCTTCACCCTCTTCTGAAAATGAAGAGTCGGATGATCAGAGGGAGGAACCTCATAAAGGGCCAAGTGATGAGCCCTTAGAACCTACTGAAGAGTTAGAAAGAACTCTTGAAGAAGCTCCAGCCAAATGGAAGCCAAGGTGGCTTAAAGAAACAGTGCAGGAAGCAGAAAAGATAGTTGCTCCCAAAGGAACTTTCAGGGAAAGTAAGAGGCCTCACAGGTTTGGAGGATATGTTGCACTGATGAGCAACATCAGTGATGTTGAACCTTCTTCATTTGAAAAAGCAGATAAATTACAAGTATGGAAGGATGCCATGCTTGAGGAATACAGGTCTATTCTAAAGAACAATGTCTGGGACATTGTGCCGAGGCCAAAGGACAAATCAGTGGTCTCTTCC
>ML779572.1:1049958-1065535 GCA_009831015.1 Picea engelmannii
TTTACTGGGGTCGTGACAGAAGAGTTCAACAATCAATGCCACCAACATCGAGGTACATAAAGGGTATGGTGCCCTTGATTAAATGCCAATTTCATACCCTCTTACATGATAGAATCCAGTGGAAACATTGCAATCCTGCCAATATTGAAATCCTGAAAACCGTTTTGAATGGGACCTAAAATTCTACTTTCTCCATATGAATTCCAATGAGGTTGGAACCACTCTCAAACATCCTGAAACAATTAATGGTAATGTTAAAAATTTAAGTAAAAAGATGAAAATGAAAGATAAAGGAGAATGTCACTTTTACTAATTCTTTAAATAGAATTAGTAAGGCAAAATAACCCTTAGTTGCACACTGAAACACCTCACAGCTGCAACTTGCATGAGAAAACATGAGCCAGGGTCCTTTTCTGAGTAGGACACGTGTCCTATTTTCAAGACACGCGTGTCCTGTGAACATGACACGTTCTAAACGAGTATCTGACACGTGTCCTACCATTTGGTGTCCGACACGTAGGATTCGCGACACGAGGGAGGGTTTGGACGTGTCAGGTGACTTAAATTCATTTGTGAATCTCAGCTTTATATCAGTGCTATTTTGGTTATATGTAGCCTTACTTGCTATATACATGAGAAACTTTGCATATTTGTGTATAATGGTTTGGATTCACATGGATGCACATGATTTTTTTTTTCAAAATTTGAATATTTTGTGTATTTTTTAATCAAACGGTTTTGTGGTCCAGTTTTGTTTCCGGTTTTTGTCCGGTTCCGGTTTCTGGGGTCAACCAGTTCAATGAATAGTCCAATTCTTATAACATTGACCCAATTCAACATCAGTTTTTTTATGGCTAATACATCTTTCTAGTGTTTTCCTAGGGTTTAAAAACCTCTTTTACAGCCCACACACTCTACTCTTTCGCTGCAAATTTGTTTTCTGCAAAATATTGCATTTTTCTAGGGTTTAAAACCTTCTTTTACAGCCAGTGCACTCTCCTCTTTTGCTACAGATTTAGTTTCCTGGAGTTGTTGGTACCTCTCCTTTCTTGTGCCTATAAAGGTGATTTTTTTAAGACTTCACATAAGCTTCTTCTTTTGCTAATTTTCAAACCTGGTGGGGACTCAAAATGGCCTATTGCCCGATTGAATAGGGCTAATTATCATATGTTTGGGCAGACCAAATGATTGCCCTTCTTCAAAGCAAGGGTTTATGGATGTATCTAACAAAACCTCCTCCACCAACCGACGATGACAGCTACGACCTCATAGATGAATTCCCTCATGTTGATCACCCTAACTATTTAGCAAGATCTAATTCATTGTCCCAAGTAAAATAAAAGTGTGAAGGAAATCTAGGATACCTTCAAAAATCTCTTTGGAGTTGTGAACACTACTCATATCAACAGACTCAAAAACGAGCTTTCTAATCTCAAGATCAGTGACTTTGAAAGTCTTGAGTATATTGGAAGGTTTAACAACCTAAAGGTTAACATCATTACATCAGGAGGAAAGGCAAAAACAGAGTCAGAATATGCAACTATCATTCTGAATAATCTCTCTTCACCATTCAAATCCTTTGCTATCATTTTCTATAGTATCCCACTATTCTTTAAGGATACACAACTCCTTCTCTTGAGATTTTTTCCTAATCTTATCCAGCTTCAAGTCACATTGAGGAATATGGGAGAATTACCCCCTCCCACCAAGATCAAGCTCATCCAAAGGCTACTTCAACTTCTTCTAAGCATGAGCATGAGCACAAGCACAAGCATGTTAAGTGGCAAATCACAAAACTCTCCAAGAAAAAAAGACTCATACGCAGTGATAGGCATAAGGAGGACATGCCTTCAAACTATTAGTTTACCTGGTTTCTCAGACCATGTTCTCCATTCATCTTCAAAAAGTTTAGTTGTTGATTTCCTAGCCATTGCTAGAGAAATGGCACATCAGTGGAGAGAGTCCCATGAGGGAATTTTGCCTCATGGCCCACTTTTCATCAATATTATCACTTGCACCGGGACAACACAATTGTTGCATAAAAAACTCAGGAGTGGGTGGGTTAGCACTTGTGGGTGCATTAAAATATATAGTTTTGCATAAAATATGTGGAGTAGGTGACCTGGCACTTGTGGGCATGTGCCTACCTACTTGGCACATGTAGAGTGCTCCACTTACGGAGCCATTCTCCATTTGTGGACCTAGTCTAAGGTTAGGGTTTTACTTTACTTGTAACTCACTCCTCTTATTCTTCGTTTGGGTTGATGTAGCTTTTGGAGAATGAAGAGAATCTAGTCTTTGCTCATGATTAGCATGTGGTGCCCTAGCTAGGGTTTACTATGTTTGGGATAAGTTGTAAGAGTTTTGCATTTCCAGTTTGGGATGAGTTGATTTGTTGTAATATAATCCCCTTTCATGTGAAATAGAAAGATGTGTTTGTTGTCCCAATTTATCTTGCAGATTTGATTTTTGGGTGAATTTGTTGTTGATTTATTATGATGATTTATTACCTTGCAAGATCTACAGTTCGCAACGAGGATCTTTTGGACGACATTGCTGTTGAAATTTCCCGGAATAGCATTTAATGCAAATTCAAAAATTCCACCTCAACCTTGCGGTTTCCCAGGTCTATTTCATGTGAACTTTCAGTCTTAGGGCTGAATCTGAAATATAAATTACAGCAGCAAATACTTCACTTCCTTTCAACCAAATATACATGGCAGCACAAGAAAATAAATACATGTACTTCAAGGGAACAATGTTTCCAGCCCTTAGGGAATACTTCTTGTTACCCCCCTTAGTTGCACCAAGCAGGACTGACGATGATCCGCAAAAGTTGAACAAGATACTTGTTCAAATTCAGAGTTCAGAAGTCCACCCATGCCTTATAGCCCTTCTCAGAAGCTTTCTTCTTCTTCTTTTATGCATTGTCCGTACCGCCTTGAGGGAATTGTAATAAAATGAGCTGGCATGATGATCTTGTATGTAAAAGGCTTAGCTCCCTAAGACTTCATCATGAGTACATACTCTAGAGTGTTTTTTTTCACTTGTTAATTATATCTTGTTGTCCAAGCGAGTTATAATTTCTAAGTTTTTTCACTCATTACCTCCAAAGCTAGAGTGTGCACTAATGGTCGAGCCTTAGTAAGTTGTCTAAGTCTAGTGTCTAATGTATATTACCATGCTAATCATTATTTTTGAGTGTTATGGACATGCATTAAGTCCCCCTTAGTTTTTTTTATTTTTTATTAAGTCATAAAAATTCCCACAAAATGGAATTTTTACCTTGTAATTTGATGTAACATTAAAAAAGTGGTATTAGGAGATGTTGTATGCCATGGGGGTCTTCGTTTTCTAACTTAGAATACCCCTTTTACCTATGTACTCCCCTTTTTGAGATAAATTATTGACTTATTCTCTTATAAAAATCAATTTTACTCGGAAAAGGTGAATAAAATTAAAATAAATCAGCATTCCTATTTTTTAGGAAACATGTCCGAGACACATTTTGAGTTAACTCACCCTCTCTCTTTGTTCACTAAATGATAGCGGCACTTGATGGAGAGTTGTGAGTGAGTGGATGAGTTAAGTGGCAAATAGAAGTGAGTTAATAGTGAGATGAGTTGAGTGGGTGAAGATCTCAAGGAGAGGTGCACCCTCTCTCTTGAGAGGTGGCACACTCTCCTTGAGGGCGTCAATTCCAAGGTGAGGCGCACCTCCCCTCTTCTTATGTGTCGTCCTCTCCTTCTCTCTTCCTTGGAGATGCAGCACACCCATACTTCAGTTGTGTCATCTATCTCTCACATGTGGCGCATTTCCTCTTGAGATGACTCGCCCTCTAGCTTTGGGAATGGCTCCCACTTTGCTATAGAATAAAGCTACCTCTCCTCATTCAAGAGAATGGGAGTTTGGGTATAGCTTGCCATTGTACTTGTAATTTGGATATCATTTTGGAATAAACAAGACTTTGGAGGTCATATGGTGGCTAGCATTTTGTGTGGATGTTTGATGTTGACATTTCATATATGAGGTAACCTTTGCTTATTTTGTTTGCATTCTATTTGTTATTGTTGGCCTTTGAAGGGGTGTTGTCACCCGGTAGGAAAGATCCTCTAAACCAGTTTATTTTTTCGGATCTTTTGTCTTTGTACATATGCGGTTAAAGATTTGCATGCAAATTTAGTTTAATTACATGCTATCTAGATTTCATGTGTAGCGAAAACCAATATTTAACAATTTTATGCAAGTGTTTCTAAGCTTTACAGGTCCTCATCGTTGAAGAAGTGGTTGGACTTGTTTGTACCTTCCACAAGCTTTAAGGCTTCTAAGAACGTAATCCCTCAGCTTGTCACCAAAAAGGACTCCATAGCCCAAAGATTCCACTTATCAAGCTTCTTCTCTTTCTCTCCTTCTCAAAATTTCAAATAATTCTTGGTTCTTTCCAATTTGCATGCAAGTAGATTTAGCTTATAATTACAAATCAAACATAAATCTTTATTTGTGCATGCATGCATTGATAGATCTAGATTGTATCTTAAATCTACTATCATTTAGAGCTAGATTTATCACTTGATGTTCACTTTTAGCAAGCTTTTCTTTCTAATTTTTTAAAGGCTAAAAGGTAGTTTATTTTTAAGAGCTTTCATTACAAATTTGGCAAACTTAGTGCCACCTTGTTTGCTGTCCTAAAACAGCAAACAAAACCACTAAGAAAGTTTTTTTAGATCTTGCTTTCTTGGTCTTTAACTCACTAACTTATCATAGGATTTCTTGGATAATTGTTGCCCAACTTCTAACATTTGTTTTGCAGGCTGTCCCAAAGTAATTTGGGGTATTTTCCTCCATCATAACTTGCTGTTTTTGCAGGTTTAGCGAACAGCCAAGGGGAAACGCTGCCCGTTTTCAAGGAATCAGACCTTTCAAGACCACCTGAAGCACCTAACTTTCTTCCAAACTATTTCTTTCTATCATTTTGTAAGTTTGAACTTTGATGGTCCCCTACTAATAAAATGACCACAAACCTTCTTCAAAGATCATTGTAACCTCAAAGAAATAAGTGGGCTACTCAGTGCCCATCTCAATCCCCCCTACCCTGGGAGGAGTTGTGTCTTTGTCTCGTTTTCATGGTGTGTTTCATATGCTTTTCATTTCACTAAGTTAAAAAGATAAAATAAACCATAAAAATAATCACAGCACCGCAAAATATTAGTTAATTTCCTTCTGTAAATTACTTTAATTTAGATTTCTCTTCTGCAAGTTACTTTCAGCAATTTCAAAGTTGGCAAATAAACAATCCCCTTAGCTTCCCCCAGTATTGCTCTGACCCCTTGTGAGCCTAGCTTGATCTGGGGGACCCATCAGAACGGGGACTGGTCAGTGCGGAGTAGTTTTAACTAGGACAATCTTTTATCAGTTATTGTTAAAAGGGAATCATACTTGCAGGTTGACTTGTGAATTCAGGGGGAAACTTTCAGATCCAGGTTCTCTGTTGGAACTCCTTGCAACCTCACTTGTACCCTTAGGGGATAACTGTTAAAGGGCCAAATCATAGATTAGATTTATTTCATGTCTCACTTTTTACAATTTGCAAATCACACGTGGTCTTGCAGCATCAAGTCACTTCACGAATCAAAACCACTAATTCAAGCAATAACCTTTAATAATAAAATCAAGCAAGAGTACTTGCAGCATTTTCCTTCAGCAAGAATCTTTACATGATTGGCACTAGTCTAAGTTATTTCTTTTGCTTATCAGCTTTCAATTTCAAGTACTTTCAAATTCTCATTTACAGTTGATATCATTCACCTTGAACTATTTGAGTTGCATTATATCTATAGCATAAGCAATCTTCTTTATGTGTCATATATGTTGTTAGAATAGTTGTATTTATCTTGTGTATTTCATTTAACTCCTAGAATAATAATTGTTCTTAGTTTAAAGCAAGCCTTAGATTCTTTTTTAGGGACTACCCCCCTTGGCTTCGCTAGGAGTTAGCATAGACAGAGGAGTCAAGAATCAAGTGACAACACCTCGACTCGAGACTTGCCCCCAAGGCCACACCCAGTGCATTGAATATTTCTTCCACGTGACCCGAGGTGTGGATTATGTGGCCACACTTCCCAACACAAACCAAATCTGAAAATAACTTATTACACCAAATTTATTACAGCCATAAATTTGTCCACTTAGCTTCTATATGTTTGTTAAACCACTTCACAAAATCAATAGCTTAATACAAGTTGGTACAAGTCATGATCCCCAAACCCTAGCCACCAATCTCTCCTAGCTAGGAATTACTACCAACCAAAGTTAGTCGCTCACCAAAGATCCACAACTAGCAAGTATACACACCAACAAGTCCTCTTCCCCACCTACACTTGCATCACACAAGTGTACAAGAGAAAACAAGATACTCTTCCTCTATGTTCTCCACATGAAGCACTCCAAGTAGTACTAGGGTTTCCAATGGCACAAAACCCTAGCATTTCACCCTCAACAAGCCTAGGCTCGAAGATGAATTTCTACTTAGAGCACTTTCTAGAGTTGTGGGATGGTATCATTGTCCACCCCCCATACACATATAGACATTGGATGCACTCACTCAGGATCCCTCTAGGTCAACTCTGAGTTGGTTCTCATCGACTCCGAGTAGAGACCGATACCATATCCCACGCTCTGATAAGGTCTTCCAGCTATGTCACCTACAGAAGCCAAAGACAGAGGCACCTCATTTTTCGATGCCCTGTATACTATGAGATCCAAGGACGTTACTATTGCCTCTACAAGAACTNAGTAGAGACCGATACCATATCCCACGCTCTGATAAGGTCTTCCAGCTATGTCACCTACAGAAGCCAAAGACAGAGGCACCTCATTTTTCGATGCCCTGTATACTATGAGATCCAAGGACGTTACTATTGCCTCTACAAGAACTATATCAGGACCAGAGGTGTCTAGCACTTTTCATCAGGGAAATTCTCAGTCACAGATCCCATCTCTTGCATGCCCCCCCCCCAACTAGGGTAGACCAGGAGGATCACCTCTTATTTCCATGCCCTCCCATCAGATCGAAGTAACAAGCGGCAGCCCAAGCTCTAGAGTAATTCAAATCGCACAATGGTGAGACCTCAGGTCTCCTCTCAGCCTCCCCCTTGGGATATTGACCGATATGTTTGAGACCGGTTCGGAGGTGCGGGCCAATACATCTGTCCACACATCCACATAGTGACAGAGGGTTCATCCCCAAACGATTTCAGAGCAGGGCACCTCTCGCTCCTCGGATTGCCTCCCAGCCCTAACAAAGCAGTCAAAGATATATTCAAAGCTTCATTCCTTCAACCTCGGATGGTAGGAGAACTGAGCTTCCTCGCCCCTACATCCCCCCCAAGATCATGCAGCCAGATCCCCTTATGGTACTCGAGGATTCCGACAGTGAGACAGTGCGACCCCCGTCGCCCCCCTCGCCATCGATCATCATATCAAGGATACATTGACCTCATTGGCCCGATTTTCAGAGTTTCAGATATCTCTCCCTCAACTAGTTTTGAGTTGTCCAACCCCTACTATGGACACTCTCACTTTGTATCACCGCACTTATGACACTGCTTTATACACTTCATTTTGGCTTTAACTAGGCCTAGGGCTTAAGCCTAGTCGGATATTTACCTAGATTGTACTTTCTTTTTTCTTTTCTATATCTTTCTCATTTTACGGGAGTTACTTTTGCACTCCTACATTGTACTCACATTGGATGTATCCTTTAGTCCCATTGACCTACTTTTGTGGTCATTCGTTGGCCATTAATAAAAATATATTCTCTTATCTATCTTATCTCACAAGAACGACAAGATCAAGTCCTCCCTTTCCTCCTCTGGAATTTCTCCCAAACTCTAGCTTCCCTTGAATCACCTCAAGAACCTTAGCACTCAAGACAAATAGAGCAAATTACAATGAAAAAGAGTACATATGAAACAGAAAAGTTTGCTCTAGCTCTCACATCTCTAATACAAGTATGCGATCCCAATGATGAATGAAATGACTCTCTCCTCCCTTTATTTTTATACGAAAGGTAAGGGAGGCCAACAATAATAAAGGGGATAAAGTCCACAACAAACAACCTAACTAATCACTAGATATGTCCACATGTGAATCCCTCCAACTCTAAGTGACACATGTCAAGCTCCAAGGTTTGCACATCCATCAAGCAAGGGTCTCAAGGTGAGCACTCCACAATAAGTGTCCAACACTCCTCCAAAGGCCTCGAATGCTCCAATGCTCCCTCCTAAGCCATGTGTACCTCTAGGTCCAACACACCTACATGAACACTCCTCAACCCAAGCATCCTCAAGTCAAGCACAAGCCTCCATGCAAACAAACAATTGTCACCATTCTACCAAGGGCTCAATGCCCTCCTCCTAGACGTTGAACGTTTCTCCTCCAAATAGGTCATCCTCCCACACAAGCAACCAAGTCCTCCATGTGGACGCATCATGAAGAATGTCACCATGTCACATAGATCTCCAACATCCTAAGGAAGTGCACCACATAAGCATCAAGTCAAGGTATAGCAATCCATAACTAAGCTATCTCCAATGTGTATGTCCATCACGGTACAACCAAGGGTAGTCAACACACCATGCACCCCACATCACATGAAGTACCCTCAATCATGGTGTAAACACTTTCAAAGTAACCGCAAAAGCTAACAATTGCTAGATCTTTGACAATGAACGTTGGCTATCCATTTTGCATATTGGTCTTCCTCTTCTCCACAAGAATGGACTGTTGATTCTAGAGCATGATGGAGAGAAAATAGTTATATATGATAACTCAAACTTACCGATTTTAGGATGGGGCAATGTCATTATCAACACTACCAAATTTGAAGATTTTCTCCATGTTGCAAGAGTTGGACAGAATACTCTTTCTATCTATTGCATATCACACATCAATAAAAAGGTGAAATTTTGGTCATATTGATGGGTCATAAAGGACATAAGTGATCACTTTAAAACAGATGTCATGTGATATTGTGATGAATCTGATCATATGTATAAACTAGGGAAGTCTCCTACAATAGATGATAAAGGGCTTACTACAATGGTAGCCAATGACAATGACACCAACATGTTATGGCATCAACATCTCAATCATACCAATATTGGATATTTGCATCATATGAACCGTGAGGAAAACTTTAAGGAATGAAATATTATATATCTATAGTATTCTAGACGAATATTTTGGTTTGATAAAAACATATATGTAGATAATATAGGCGAATATTCAAAAAAACATGCAATTTATTATTATCCTTGTAAATTTTGGTGTATATTATCAATCTAAGCAGATTTTATGTAAAAAATAGGTGAACATTTCAACAAAATATTTCCAATCGGTGGGTTTTTTAAAATAAATGATAATAATGTCCATGACATTCTATAGATTGAATGACCCAGTGGTGTGAAAACTTTAAGGAATGAATTATTATATATAACTATAGTATTCTAGACGAATATTTTGGTTTGATAAAAAGTTTAAAAACATATCTCTAGATAATATAGGCGAATATTCAAAAAAACATGTAATTTACTATTATCCTTGTCAATTTTGGTGTATATTATCAATCTAAGCATATTTTATGTAAAAAATATAGGTGAACATTTCAACAAAATATTTCCAATCGGTGGGTTTTTTTAAATAAATGACAATAATGTCCATGACATTCTATAGATTGAACCACCCAGTGGTGTGAAAACATCATAAATAGTCCTTTCCTAAGGACAAATCCAAGCAAGCTTCTCAACGCCTTGACCACCTGTTCACAGTGATATTTGTGGGGCTATGACCACCTGTTCTGTTTGGGGAGTTAAGTACTTACTAAACTTTATTGATGAATTTTCTCACCTCCTTTCGATATACATACATAGTTCAATCCAAGGATGAACCATCTGGGAAATTCAAAGAATTTAAATCTTTATTGGAAAATCAAAGCAAGATAACAATTAAGTCATTGATAGTGGAGGAAAGGGTACTAGCTAAGCTTCCCAATCACTTCTCATTTCTCATGGTATTTCTTGGTAGCGAATTGTTCCCCACACTCCACAACATAATGGAGAAGCTGAACAGAACAATAGTGCTATTACAGAGATGGCTCAATGCATGGTTCACTCCAGGGAAATAAACTTAGGGGAAGCAATGGTTTATGCAACCCACATTATCAATTGAATGCCTACCCATGTTGTTCAAGGTACGACTCCCTATGAGAAATGTTATGGAAACAAAAGAAATTGTATGGAATCAAACCTTTAGTTTCGCATTTCAAAATTTTTGGATCAAGTGCATGGACCCATACTCCTTATGAAGGGAAAAACATCTTGAGACCACCAAAACCTTGCTACATTCCAATAGGCTACAATGAAACTTTCTTGGGATATCACCTATATGATCCCTCCACTCACCAAGTGATTGAATTTAGAGACGTGTCTTTGATGAAGTTTCTACTCATGGTCCACAAAGATCTTTCACTCCACTTCTTATAGATTATTCTTCAAATGAGTCCCAACATGTTATAGCAGATCTATCTTCTTCACATCATGATGTTGGTCCGATTTATACCTCTAAGTGTACTACTCGTGACACTCCTCCAGTGATTAGGCTGTAATTCAGGCTAATGAGAACCTTATTGATGACGTCTCTGCCTCTAACCCCACAAAAGTCCCTTCTTTAATGCAGGATGTTCCTTCCAACACTCCTCCAATGGATACGCAATTCAATGATGACACTGCAACACATGAGCGAAACAATGATCATGATGATGATGAAGTGGACTTCTTGAGCAATCCCTCTAATCCATCTACTCATACTTCTGATACATCCAGGCCTATGCCCAAGTGGGCCATATACACACCTATAAAAGTTCTCGATTTTTTTGCAGGCCCATCAAAGAACCACCAGGGGTTTCCTCCACCATGGTCAATAATATGCCCATCAAACTAAATTTTGGTCCACTGCTAACCCTATGGAGCACAGTTTTATTGCCACCAATGACCTCGATGGGTACCTAAGGGAGTGATATGGTGCTAGCTCCAGGGGATGATATGTCATGACTTCTGTATGTTGCCCTTGCGCAAAATTAAGGGCGGACATAAATATATGTCATGTAATGCCTTCTCTCTATGGCTCCCAATTCAACCAACATTATTTGTCTTTTTATATTATATTTCTAGGTTTGGTTAAGGCCGACCTAGTCAACTCAATGGAGGCTTGAAGTGCCCTGCCTCTTTGGTTGTGTATAAATACACAACTCTTATTTGTATTTTCACATATTGTGATCATTCATTCATTCTTATATAAGTGATTTAGCCTAAGGTTACCATAACGCATTACGCTCTCTTATTCTTGGTTTGATCTATCTTGTGCTTTGGTTATTTCTCTCTAGTGCACTTTTGCTAAGTTTTATTTCTCTCTAGGGTTACCCTAGTGATGTTTATCTTTTTCTCCATTGCAAAAATTGGGTTGGTTTTGGTTCCATTCGTTCTCTTGCTAACACTCGTGAATCTCAACATCATTTTTTTATTGAAGGCATACTCTCTTATGATCTTCTTCTGACGAAAAGGGATGAGACTCTTAATATTTTCATAACCCTTTTACAAATTTAATGCGATAGAGAGATGTTGCATCAAATCATTATATTTATATAGCCTTCTACTTATGACTTATTTGTACTTGTCCTTTGGTATATTCATCTTTGTATTGCTTAAGATAGCATCTTTGCTTCAGATATATTAAGAATCGTTATACATCAACGTATGCCTACATCTAATTTTGACTAGAATCAATAGGTTAAGTTAGTTTGTTTCTCAAAACATATTGCATTGTTAAATGAAACAAAGCCAACTACTAACACAATCTCATGCTTGTTCCACTAATCTATTTAGCTACTTATCTACTCAATTTATTGTGGTTGCATCAAAAGGTGCCAAGAAATAAATAAATTGTAACTTCAATAGAAAATTATAAGGCATCTCCATTGAAAAATTGCAAGCAAAAACATCAACAAGCCATGGGTCATAGCCCAATAGCAAGGCAAAACACTTTCCATACTGATAAACCAGATTCAAACCGTGTAAGGCCAAGTACAAGTCTTTGGTGGATTTTGATAGCATAGATGCCCCTCAAACATGTCAACTTAGCTAAATAGTCATCCGAGTTGGGAAATTACCTATGTTTCCCATTTTTCATACCAAAAGAAAAATTGCATACAAAAATAAACAATTAGAAAATGTTTGTTTGGCCTACAAAAGGCACACACAATTAGGAAAAGGTCATAATAACTAGAATAGTTACACAACCTCAGATCTTTTTAAGTGTATAATATGCAATTGATTTGGGAAATGGGGTTGCACATCTAAATCTAGTCTCAACTGTTTTCTTAACTTCCAACGTATTTTCCTATAATAATTTTGACAAGGCCTTCAAACAAAGATCAATTATAGAGTAAAATAAGGGAGCACTTTTGGGAGATTTTTCCATGGTTTAGAAGAGAGAAACCAATATTACTTTGGGGCGTGAATTCTACTAAGAGTTCCTCAACCAAGATGGAAATAGGATATTTTTGAATCTTAGACACCATTGTGCCTCGTACCAAAGAAATACACATTTGGTTATGAATTTTGTTTAAGAGTTCATTAGCGAAGGTGGGAATCGAACATTTTTTACCCTATCTAGGAAATCATCGTGACTCATACTATAGAAATGCACCAATAATTCTTTATCCACAACTTGGCTTCCTTGTTGATTTTTTGAGGTACTAAAAGGCTACCAACACAGGTCTGTCTTTGACCTATTGTTGGGCACTAAAATCAAGGGGTTTCAAGTTGTTTTATCTCATTGTTATAGGACAGTTATCTTGTTGTCCAAAATGTTAAGGTTTAAGCTATTATTAGAGTTTTTTGCATTTCAATAAATAACAATAACATAAGATAGGATCACTGAGAAATACACAATCACAAGAGACACATCATTTATCCTGGGAAACCCTCATGGGGCAGAATACCCAGCAAAACTTCCTTAATATAGATAGCCAATACAATGCCAAGAGATAACTCAAACAAGTACAGAAATTCCTCTCCCAAAGATGCGCCTCTCTCTCTCTCTTTTCCAACTGCAGCTCCGAAACTTGTCTCTCAAATGAACTAGTGAGTGTGTGTCTAAGTGAGCCGCTAGCCTCCTTATTTATACAAGTCTGGCACATGTGGAAGTGTCTTTTCACTAGCAGGGCCAAGTTCTTCTTTTGGATGGTTATAACCACCTTTATTATATTCCGGGGCTTCTTTAATATATTATGGGGCCGACTTCTCTTTCTGACTATTACAATTACATTATGACCAATCCACAAAAGGGGATTTGGTCCTTTACAGTAGCCGACATGATCAATCCACAACGGGGATTGATCCAATGAATAATATATCAAATAATAATTAGAATACACTTTGCAGATACATTATTTCAACACTCCCCCTTAACAAGAAGGATATTCTTCAACAGCATTAGACGAGAGACAGGCCTTTATCATCAACAGCATCAGGAGGACAACATCATCAATATCATCTTGGAACACTGATTGGCGTATCTATAAATCATCGTAAGTTTTCTTCATCGAGAGCAACGTCATTCTCAAAGGAATGCAATCATCATCTGCATCAATATGAATTAGTATAAAACTAATACATCATCATCATCATCATAGCACGAGGCTGGCTCATCATCATAATACTGGACTGGCTTTACGTCACAGTTGTCAAGCTGGAAGCACAGTACTCGTCTTGCTTTACGTCACAGCAATCAAGCTGGAAGCAAGATACTAGACTGGCTTTACGTCATAGCTTCTCAATCTGGAAGCACAGTACTAGTCTCATCTCAATGTCTTGCTTTACGTCACAGCAATCAAACTGGAAGCAAGATATTAGACTGGCTTTACGTCACAGTTATCAAGCTGGAAGCACAGTACTAGTCGCATCTCATCGTCTTGCTTTAAGTCACAGCACTCAAGCTGGAAGCAAGATACTAGATTGGCTTTATGTCACATCTGTCAAGCTGGAAGCACAGTACTAGTCTCATCTCATCGTCTTGCTTTACGTCACAGCACTCAAGCTGAAAGCAAGATACTAGACTGGCTTTACATCACAGCTATCAAGCTGGAAGCTCAATACTAGTCATATCACAACAACTACTCCCTCTTTCGAGGAAGGTCCTTTCGAACTATACCAAGCTTATCTCGAAAGTGCTCAAACTTTACACGAGATAGAGGCTTGGTCAACACATCAGCAACCTGTTCATCTGTGCTAACGTACCGGAGCTTTAAGGCTCCTCTCTGCACCATGTCAAGGATATAATGATAGCGAATCTCTATGTGCTTTGACCTGTCATGGAATACAATATTCTCTATCATCTTTATGCAGCTCTGGTTGTCACATTGGATCGTGGTTGCTTCCATCTCTAGGTCAAATAGGTCGGTCAGCAACTTTCAAAGCCATATAGCTTCGCAATTGGCAGAACATGCAGTAATGTATTCTACTTCCGTTGTGTTGAGAGCAGTGTTGGATTGCTTCCTACTCTGCCACGAGATCATGGCTGATCCCAAACTGAAACAGCATCCTGAAGTGTTTTTCCTGTTAGAAACACTTCCTGCCCAATCTAAATCAGTGTACCCACTCAATGTGAAATCATGATCTCCATCATAATTGAGACCACAATCTAATGTACCCGTAAGGTACCTCATCACATGTTTTGCAGCCACAAAGTGAACATGTCTGGGTTCTACCAGAAACTGACTCAAAGTGTTCACGACAAAAAAAATATCTGGTCTGGTGTTCATCAAGTACATCAGCGATCCAATAATCTACCTAACAGTGTGGCATCAATCAATTATGACGAAGTATCGACCAACAGCTTCAACTTCGTTTCCATGGGTGTATTCATGGGCTTGCACTCTAACATGTCGAATCTCTTCAAGATTTCGACTTCATACTTCGCTTGGTTAAGGAAGATCCTCTCTGGACTTTGCCATACCTCAAGACCTAAGAAATAGTGCATTAGGCCAAGGTCTTTCATCTCAAATTTTAAAGCGAGTCTCTTCTTATATTCAGTGATGGGCTTTTCTTCTCCAGTTAAGAATAAGTCATCCACATACAGTAATAGTATTACTAGCTCATCGTTCATAACCTTGAAGTAGAGGTTAGAATCTGCTTTACTCTTGGTAAAGCCCAAGCTCGTCAGAAAGTTGTCTATCCGGCCACACCAAACTCTAGGAGCTTGCTTCAATCCATACAAGGCTTTCTTCAATTTGCAGACATGAGACTTCTTGTCTTCAACTTCAAATCCTTGTGGTTGCTCTATATACACTTCCTCTTCGATAACACCATTTAGGAAATCTGTCTTTACATCCATCTGGTGTAACTTCCACTTCATCTTAGCTGCAAGGGCTATGATGGTTCTGATCGAAGTGTATCTGGCTACAGGAGCGAATGTCTCTTCATAGTCAATGCCTTCTTTTTGAGAAAAGCCACGAGCTACA
>ML779572.1:1066633-1109068 GCA_009831015.1 Picea engelmannii
TGCTTCTGCCCATAAGCACATAAGAAGATCTTGATCGTGGATCATGGTCTTCACGGCTTCCATTATCGTTCTATTCTTCCTTTCAGCCACACCGTTTTGTTGAGGATTATAGGGAGTAGTGAGTTCCCTCTTGATCCCAACATCTTTGCAGAAGTTCACGAACTCTTTTGAGGTGTATTCTCCTCCATTATCTGACCTAAGTATCTTGATCTTTCTTTCAAAAAGATTCTCTATCAAGGCTTTGAATTCCTTGAATTTGCTGAACACTAATATGACGTTGTAGTGCAATAGTATAGAAATGATCATGTGCATATTTAAAGGTAGCACTGTATATGGATGTTGCGCTGAATGAAAATCCTGTCAAAACAGGAATCATACACGAGGTTGGGTGAAAATAACAACATGAAATCCATCATTCATTGCCAAACTGGCAATTAGATATCTTCAGGATGAACCAACCTGTAGGTCCAAAGCAAGCAAGAGAACGACAACTTGACGGGGATCCAAGAGGCTATCAAACTTGAGGCTGATGGTTATCTTGGCATCAAGTATGGAGCATGGAGATTTGCAAGGTTGTTCACAGCTCCAAACACCATCAATTAGGAAGATAAAATAAACATCGACACTGAGTATTGAGTTTTGAAAAACTACCAGATATTGGCCTTTTCGATGGCACGGAGAAACCTGACCCAGAGAACAAAAAAGTTATCATGCAATAAAGAGCAGCTGGCCAGCATGTAAATGATATCAGTATTTAACACGTCACTTCAGCTGACATATGGGAGGTGATTTGAGTGGTTTAACCAAGATTAAATCGAAGACCTCAAGTAACCAGACCATCATCTGCTAAGTTTTTTTCATGATAAAAACACCTATCTGCACAAATATATTATCCCATAGATACCCATGATATATATGATAAGATACTTCCCAATGTGTACCATATACATATTCAAGCCCAAATAGTAAATAATACTTTTCTAAATGTAATTTATAATACAAATTTGGCAATCTCCGAAAAATTGACAATATCTCGGGTTAATAAATCTTTTATAGTTGATTGGAAACCAAGATTATGACCCATGGAAATTTTTGCAAACCCTTCAGTCAAACAACATAAATTTATCATCAAAAATATGTAACAGTTCACATTATAGCTGTACAAAGAAAAGGAAAACGCTAATAAATTAACCCAAGGACATGAATATCAAAGACTTACAAGCACTTTTAAGCATGTGACAAAGGCCATGGAATTCAGAGGTCGGATATACCAAGACACAAGTGGGTATGTAAATTTAAGGATCATAAAATGCTAAGAATATTAAGAATGAAATTTGTTGGAAAACAGATTATTAATAGACGTGTCCATCATTGCTTACATGCACACCATTCATGAAATGAACATCAGAACATTCAAATCATAAACAAAAGGCACATTCTTCATAATGTACAAGTTAGCATTTAAAKRGGATAGATGCTAGAACAACAACCAGAGGAGTTGCATCTCAAAGTCTACTAACACATTTGAAGATCTATTGATTTGAAAAGGATAAACTTTCAAATACACAAGAAGCCCTAAGAATTCAAATAATTCACATGCATTACACACTCACGAATAGATGGGACAAACTCCAGTTCCATTTAGGTGGCAAATTACATTCTCAGAAATTGAATCCAATACCACTAGCCACTAATGGTCCATAGAAACACACAAAAAATACATGCATGGAAGCCTAATGGAAACAAATAATTATTATAAAAAATGCACATTAATAAATGTCTTATTTCAGATACAATGAATTCGTATTTGTCTTAATATTAATATTGTATATCTGATTTCAGAATTCGTGATGCTTATATTTGAATTTTTAATGTATGTTTTTGAACCATGATTCTTCTTAATCCTAAATCTCTTAGATTTTCAAAACTGTGTAACTTAACAAAAATTGATAGCAGTACCTACCACGCATGAAACAAGTAAATATCCATCGGATAAGAGATTGGTATTTAATACAATGTGTGCAATGTCTTTACACATTCTGTTCATTAATGACAGATAATAATATATGCGTTTAGGGATCAAACCTGCAGCCATGGACTTGGTATTCCATAGTAAGTATACTCCTGTGGAATGTCTTGGCTTCTTGCAAGTCTTTCTAAAACTTTCACACATTTTGGTACACAACTCCAGTAACTATCATGGTTGTTTGAAACTAAAGCTACAAGAAGACTCATCACAGCCGTAAGAACACCAAGATCACGCTCATCAAGCAGCTGTGCCATGCGATCTGACCTGCTTGCACATCATAGAGGTGTGGTCAGCTTAGAACACTAATACATCCCATGCAAGCTGGATATAGTCTGAGGACTAGATTTAAGTATTTCCAAAGTCTTCTGACTCACCAACCCTCTACATTGACAACATCTGGATTCTTTCTGTACAAGCGTAGAAGACAAAGAGCAGCTTTCTTCCTGACAAGTGGTCTGCAGCTACTGGAGATCTGACAAATATGCAAAGTAACTCATATTATTGCCATCTAGCCAGAACAAATTGCATTATTGTCATAGCAGCTTATTTTAATTTACCAGTAATTTTTGAACATCAGGAGCTAATGACTCGGCAAATTCTTTCCCACCAATATTTCCCACCTGCATTAGGAGCATAGATACATTAGAGATGCATATGCAGAGATCAATTTGTGAGCATACGAAGATAGAGTGACATCACTATCCCAAGATTTTCTCCCACCATCAAACGTGCAGTGATTTGCATAGAAGTTCATTGGAGTGAAATAAACATCTAAACGTAAACAAAAGTCAGATACTTAAGCTCCATTCTTTAAGCTGGGTCAATATCAGTTATCTCATCTTAACATGACAAACATATATGAATATCCTTTTGCTTAAAAGAGTAGGCTTCAATTTGACTAGCACGGACAGGATGAGTCTCCAAACAGGTTTGATCTTAGAATGCAATTATAACCTCTGCATGCACCCCATGAATATCAGCAATGTGTTGCAAAAATCGGCGATTTTTTCAAAAATCGTGATTTTTTCCAGCCAACAAAAAATCGGCCTGAAAAAATCACAATTTTTAAGATGACATCGCGATTTTTTGGAAAAAAGGACACCACGGAGGTAAAAATCGCCAAAGCATTGTAGCAGCGGGGATAAAGACGTTTTCCTCCTTTTTTGGATCATTTGTGTTGTTTGCTGTTGGAGAAGGAAAGAGAAGGGTTTGTGGTCTTCATCTAACACTGTGGAGATAGCGAAACAACCGTCATCATCACCATCAAGGATTGTTTAGTGGAGCAAGGGTTCAATTTCAATTGCCAACCGGAGTTGAATATTCCATTCATAGGTATGTATTTAAAACCCACCATGTTAATGCATTTTTTTCATAGATTTATGCATGTTTGCCTGCCTCTTTGCTTGCCTACATTTTGCTTATTCTTTTTGTCATTTTGCCATGATTTTCAAGCCCATAAACAGGGATGATTTTAAGGATGGAAATTTATTTTTAAATGTAGAAACCTTGGTGAATCTTGTTAATCCTTCATATGCCAACTATAAAATGTTTGGCGATATTTTTGTAAAAATATTCAAATTTCTAAGGATTTTATATAGTTTGTAAAAAATTTGGCGATTTTTAAGGTAAAATAATTTTATCCTATAGAATTTGGGCCAATCATTTTTAGAATAGCGAATCTATTTTTGGGAAAAACCATGGAAATTTAGCCCATGAGCAAAATTTAGCCCCTAAAATCATCCCTGCCCATAAAACAATTTAAGGGTTTTTTTAATGGGGCAACAAGCTTGAGCCTTGAAGTTAATTTTCTCTCCACCCTCTTATTGTCATTTTTCATTGCTAATAATCTAATGTAGAGGTCTGATTTTTTTACCAATGGGCTGTTTTTTTTTTCTAGTGGGGTTTAATGTCATTTTCTTGTTTTTTTTGTGCCTTAGGGATCTAGTCGAATCTACTATATCCATATTCCTAAGCTTAGTCACCGGGTTCGGCGAATTTGAACCTCCAAGTTCGAAATTCACCAAACTTAAAGCAATCTCAAATAAATGCATTGAAATTCATCATTAAATTCGCGGCTACGAGTGGGGGTGGCGGCTACATGCTACGGGTTGCGGCTACAAGCTAAGGTCTGCGGCTACCATTGGCGGCTACGAGCACGGGCTACGGGCACAAGCTGCCATTCACGGCTACCATTGGCAGCTACGGGCACAGGCTGCCATTCGCGGCTACCATTGGCTACATGGATAAGTTATCAATAAAGCTATAATATATTATAATTTATGAAGTTATATATTGTATAGGTTTTTTAATATATTATAATTTATTTAATATAAATTATATAATATATGTTATAAACTTATATAAATCTGGAAATTAAATATTTGTTATGTAATTAATGTTTATTTCTCAAAATAAATTATATATATATATATATATAATATTCGAATTTAATGGAGAACTTCAACAACAAAAAAATTTATTAAGCGAATTTTTTCCGAATTTCATTAGTGTCGAATTCAAACACGAACGTGGTGACTAAGTTCCTAAGTATGTAGAAAAATTTAATGCCTTTCTTTTCTTTGTTTTTCAAGATTTAGTATAGGGTTTGCAATGTCCATTAGATTTGCCTCTTCTTGTCATTTTTTAATGGGAGATTTAACACTTATGTAGCTATGATAGTTTAATTGCAGCATTCTTTAAAGTTTAAGTGTTTTGAAATTTGTGGATCTGGATTTTGAGTTTCCCCATTGGTTTTGTGCCATAGGTTTAAATTTTAAAGATTTATCATTTAATCAATGCTCAACAAAATGGATCCAATGTGGGAGTATGGTGAACCAGTGGATCATAATAGAACAAAGTTGAGTTGCAAGCTATGTGGAATGGAAATGTATGGCGGAATCAACCGCTTGAAATACCACCTTGCCAAAGTCCCAGGACATGAAGTGGAAATTTTCCCTGCAGCTCCCCCAGATGTTGTCCTTGTTGCAAAGAACTCAATTCTTGATATTACTGGGAAGAAAAAACATAGGGAAGAATTGATGAACCACCAGGGAACCGCAAGCTTCTCAAGGGCAGGGGAAACCTAATCCTCGGCCATGCCTTCTTAGCGCACTATGATTATCCTTATAGTATCTAGAATCTAGATGCCTCATGATGATCATCTCATGAGATACATTTATTTTCGTTTTGATGTGATTTTGTATGACCCTGTCATAACTCAGGACTTATGACTCAAGAGTCAAAACAAATATCATATTCTAGTATCGATGTTTGATGGACCACTTGACATCATATACATATTATATTGCAGTTTTATTTTCACGTTTATGTGACAATGTGTTTGTTTGATGTTGATGTTGCTTTGGAAGTTTAAAAAAATGAGAAAAGATGATAATTTTTGTACTTTTTAAAGTTTCCCAATAATTTTCGATATTTTCCCCGATATTTCCGATAATTTCAATTTTGGACCCCCGGGAATAAATTCCCGATAACGATAAGTGCAACATTGATAGATACACCTACTTCTACACACACCAGTCATCATCTAATGTCAGACTCTGGGCCTTCTACTCTCAGGGGGAGGCCTGAGAAACAGCCCATTATCTTTTCCCATAAAAGGGGGAGAGGGCATTGATATTAGAATCTTAGATAGCTAGTTGCTAGTTTTGTTTCATTTGTCATTGTACATCTACCTCATGATGATGAGATACATTTATAATTATATATGTGATGTCATTTTGTATTGGATCTGGGTTCAAGATTCAGTATCGACTTTGATGTATAATTTTTCATTTGGCATCCACTACATCATATATATCACTTATCAGTGTTTTCTCCATATTTATGTGCCAATGTGTTTATATGATGTTGTTGTTCCTTTATATGTTTAAAATTTTGAAAAAAATGAATATATTTTTTATTTTTTAATGTTTGTCGTGGTTTTCCAATTTTTTGTCGATTTTTTCTGAAACAATGTTTTACAGACCCTCACCGATGTTTTGTCGATGTCGATGTTATCAACACTGATCAACATCAATGCAAATGGCCATTGGATGGGTCTTGAGATCTTATAGCTCCAAAGGTATAAATCTTACTCGTTGTTAGCCTCCAAGTTGCACTAGGATGGACTTGCAGTTGAGCCGCCAAAGATTGAACAAAGGCTTGTTCAAATTCAGAGTTCAGAAGTCTAGCCGACCATTATGGCCCCTCATTTTCTTCTTCTTCTTCTTCACACATTTTCCATACCCCCATGAGGGAATTGTAATAAGATAAGCTAGCATGATGAACTTTGTAAAAGACTTAGCCCCCTTAGACTTGGTCATTAGTACATTACTCTAGAGTGTTTTTTTTTTTACTTGTTAATTATAACATGCTGCATAAGCTAGTTATAATTTCTAAGTTTTTCACTCAATTACCTCCAAAGCTAGAGTATGTCCTAGTGGCTAGGCCTTGGTGTGTTGTCTAAAGTCTAGTGTCTAATGTATATTACCATGCTAGTCATCACTCTTGAATCTTATGGAAATGCGCTAAGTCCCCCTTAGGATTTTTTATATGTTTTCAACAAATAAAAAAAATTCCCGCAAAAAGGGATATTTTAGTTGTAATTATGTATAAGTTAAATATGTGGTACTAGGAGGCATCATATGCCTTGAGGGTACTCATTTTCTTGCTTAGAGTACACACTTTACCTATGTGTTGAGAATGTAGCAAGGAAGGTCTTCCACACATTGCAGCGCTCTAGCAAGGTGGAGGACAATGAAATAGTAGTCAAGTTGATAAACTTAACTTTTCCTAAAGTCTAACTTAGGAAAAGGACTGTTGATGTGTGATATTCTTCAGTTAACTTATTGAACACTTTTTTCTAAGGTTAAAGTGAAAATAATTTAAGTGATGGATGTTTTAATCTTAGCCATCCATCTTGGAGAGTGAGGGATAGTTAATCTCAGCCCTCCATCCTTATTGGATTAAAGTTTTCGCTTGTTCAAGGGTTAATAAGGAGATTGACTTGGCTAAGGAGGGCGCATTGAGCATTAGAGAGATCGACTTAAGGAGAATCAATCTGGGGTTTGTGAGAGAGAAATTTCGCAGGGAGATAGAGGAGAAATTCCAACAGAGAATTAGTCCATTTCCAGGGTCATGCAGAGGTCGAATCACTCATCCACGCAGAGGAGTTGTACCGGGTGACGCAAGGGTCGTACGACTCACGCATAGGCACTTGTGCAAGGTTTTGCTAAAGCTCTAGGGTTCTAGAGGTTGAGAGAGGGGTTGTACTTTATCTTGGAGGCATTTCACTGAGGTTTGGCTCAATATTTTGTGGAGGCTGATTTTTTATAAGAAGATCTCTATATTTTCCTTCTGAATAATAAAAATCTCAAAATATGTTGCACTGGTTTTCCCTCAAAGGTTTTTCCAAGGACTATTTATCCAAAAATCTGTGTACCTTTGATGTGATTGTTGTTATCTTCTATTGTTAAATTCCTAGTTATTATTTTTTCTGTTGTGCAATTTTATTTGTGAAAATAACCTAGCTGTAACTATAAATCAAAAAAATTGTGGTTCATTTGTTGGGTTTAGAGAAAAATTCACACTATGTACACCCTTTTTGAGTGAAAATAGTGATTTTTAATCACTAAAAGTCAATTTCTCTCACAAAAGGGAAATAAAAGAGGAATAAAATCAAAATAAATCAGCATCCCTATTTTTATGGAAACATGTTGAAACATGTTTCTAGCTTGTCTCTAGTTCACTCCTCTTCACTATGAGTGAGTGGCACTTGAAGGCAACTTCAGGGGGAGTTAGAGTTGAGTTATGGGATGATTTCACTTAAGTTAGAGGAGATCTCCAAGATGAGTTGTGCCCCCCTCTCAAGAGGTGGCGCACTCTTGAGGAGAGGCGCCTACCTCTTGAGAGGTGGCGACCTCCCACTCACCCTCACTCTCATAGGTGGCGCATTCCTTGAGCTACTTGTGTGGTGGCAACCACAAATCACTCACACATGGCTCAATCCCCTCCAAGTGGTGTGTCCCCATTCTTTGGGATCATCACCCATTGTGCTATATAAACAAGCTTTCTCTCCTTTGTTTAGTTAGTTGGAGCTGTGGAGAAACTCTTGTATTGTTGTTGTACTATTCTAATATTTCTCTTTGGAATAAAAGAAAAGGCTTTGGAGGTCAAGAAGGTGTATTGTACAAATGTGTGGGATGCTAATTGTCAATGTGCTCAAATTTGTGAGGCGATGTTTTGATTACTTGTTTTCAATTGTTAATGTGAAAAGGATCTATTAAACTAGTTTGCCTTTCTAGATCGTTTTGTCTTTCCTTTACATGTGTGGTTAAAGATTTGCATGTTAATTTAGATTAATTGCATGCTATCTAGATTTCATGTGTAGGGAGCACCATAATTTAACAATTTGTTGCAAGTGTTTGAAGCTTACAGGTCCTTAAAGCTTGGAGAGGTGGTTGAGCTAGTTTGCATCTTCCACAACTTCAAGGATCTAAAGACATAGTCCCTCCTCGATCCACTACAAGACTCCATTGCCAAAGGATTCCAAGCTACAAGCTTCTTCTTTTCTCCTTCTCAAAGAAAATCTACATTATATCGGTTACCTAATCTTGCATGCAAAATTTCTGATTTGGAATTTCATTCTATATCTTTAATATTTTGTTTTGCATGTATTGATAAGCTAGATCTACTTAGTATTTGCAAGTTTTATTCAAAGATTAGATCTAGCATAGAAAGAATTCATCTTTTAGTAAGCTTTCATTCAAATTTTAAAAGGCTGAAGGGTAATTTGTTTTCCAAGTGCTTTCAATTTAATACTTGGCAACTTTAGTGCCATTTTATTTGTTGTTCCAAACAGCAAATGAAACCACTAAAAAAGCATGTCGTTTGTGAAGATTTTCCAGGTCCTAACAAGCTCCCAACTAGGTCTGTCTTTGACCTCAAGTTGGCTCTAAGTTTCAACTCTCAAACAAGGGTTTGTTGTTGTTTTATAACAGCAACCTGTTCAGTAACATCTTTGTTGTTCTGTTATGGTTACATAGGCCACATAGGTGCTCTAGCATGTAGTTTTGTCACAAGATGTTAGCATATGCATACCATACGCTATATAACACACAGAGATCTTTTAGAGCTGAAATAATGTTGTTCTAAACACTAGCATATATGAAAATGAACACAAGTATTTTTGGTCAAAATGACCCTGGATAAAACCCCCCCGGGGAAAACCAGTTTGGAGTAGATGTATATAGAAGGCCTCAAAGCAAAATGTACAACACGAAAAACATGTACAAGTGAACCTGATACAATAGCAATCCTTCTCGGATGCCTTAGAGTTCCTTGAAGACTTCCCTGCTGGCCTCTTGAAGTAAGGCACCCTTTGCCTTGGTGTGCCTTCCTTCCTATGCTTGCCTTTGTCCCTTTTCTGTTTTCCTTTGCTTTAACCTTGCTCTTGCTTGACCTTTGAACCCTTGCTTGCCTTTGCCTTGCCCTTGTAGTAGCTCCCTCCTCTCAAGATAGCCTCCCACAAAGGTATGGTGCGCCCCTCTCCTCAAGTGCGCCCCCTCCTCTAGTAAAAACCAGAAGTAGCACCCTCCTTCACCCTTGCGCCCTCTACTCCCTATAGTGCACCTAAGCAAGTGAAGTAGACCTCTCAATAGTGTAGGAACCTCCCACAAGCTAGAAGTAAGCTTCCTCTCTCAAGAATGCGCCTCTCCTCCTGGAAAATGTGCCCCTACTCAAGCCATAACTCAACCATGGAAAGCATCCTCCCTTCCCATGCGCCTTCCATCTCTCATGTAATGCGCCTCACCTCAACAAGAAAGGAAACCTCAACTAGATGCACCTCTCCTCATGTGATGCGCCTCTTCTCCCAAGAATGTGCCCTCCTCATGTGCTTGCGCCCCTCTCTAGTAGCATGCGCCTTCCATCGCAATATAGCCCAACCTCCATGGTAAACACTCCATGGTAGACTAGTGCCAAGCTCAAGCTCCTCCCAAACCCTCAAGCTTGTGCGCCCTCCTCTCCTCAAGAAATTCACCCAAGTGCTCCTTCTCTTCTCCTCTCCTCTCAAGTGAAGAATAAGTCTCATAAATGCCTTATTCCCTCCTTTAGCCTCCTTTGGCCAAACCCTATTAAATCAATGGCCTAGATCCAATCTAGCCAAGTCTAATCAATGGGTGAGATTCAATCCCAAAATCTCACTTAGGAAACCCGCTTTCCTTAGTTTGTTTTATGTCTATTAATTCACCCACAAAGTGAATTAATTGTCACTTTAATGACTTAAGTGACATATTTCACTTTGGACTTAAATCTCCCAAGTCAAAGTGAAATTAGAATCATAAAGTAAAGTAACAAGGGTAATAGTCTCCCCCTTTGTGTTTAGAGACTCACAAACACAAGGGGACCACTTTCCAAGGTACCCAAATCTCAACACTCCCTCTTACCGAGGAAAGTGCCCTTCACCACCAATATCATCCCTATAGTGGACATGGTTGCCTACTGGCAAATACTCGGTGAGTATGGTTGTACCCTGATCAATGAAAGTAGTCTCTGACACAGATCTGCTCAATCTGTGTGATCTATAGATGGAAGTGTCTCTCCACTTATCCAAGATCACCTAGATCTTGGTATCAAACCAAGGATTTATACTTCCTGGCATCTCGCCAACGGTCACTACTCTTGGCATCTCACCAAGAGTCACTCTCTTGGCATCTCACCAAGAGTCTCCCCCTCTTGGTATCTCACCAAGAGTACCTGGATCTCGGCATCTCACCAAGATCCTCAACTTGGCCTCTCGCCAAGTAGTTTCCACCTGAAGAGGAACCAAAATCTAATATGCCCGTCTCCGTAGCCAATTGAGGCTCAAGCCTCTGTGGTGCCCTATCGCTCCTCCTCGTCAATCTTTGATGCTCTGAAGCCCCTGCACCAACCCTCTCTCTCGGCAACTCTGAAACTGAGGCTGTCCAGGGTGGACCAGTCACCCCTGATGATGGTGTCCAAGAAAACTGAGTCTGAGCTCCCTCTGAATCACTACTATGAGTCAGTAGGTCCTCCTCAACTCTGTCTCCCCACCTGATGTTGGATGGTGTAACAGCTAACAAAGAATTGGCAAATGCACACTCTCTCGCAAATTGTGTATCAAACTCAAGCTCCTCTGTTGTCGCTGCTAAAACATCCTGTTGCTTCTTCTTCTTCTTGGGACACTGTCCTGCATAGTGACCCATCTCTACACAAGCAAAGCATCTCACTGTGCTCGTGTCTCTCTTCTTCCCACCACTGCTCTCTCCCTGTGGCAGGGCCCCAAACTTGGGACCCTGTCGACCTCCCCTGCCAGTCTTCTTCTTGCCCTTTGTCCAAAGAGCAAGGTCCTCATCACCCTGCAATGTTTGTTGTTGTCCAGAAGCCTCCGATATAAATCTAGTCTCCTCCTGAACAAAATCATCCCACATCCTCTCCCAAGTGGGCATGATCTCCCTGGCAACAATGCCACGAACGAATGGACCCCATGGTTTGGTGAAGTCGTTTAAGGCTATCCTCACCAGAGAATCTGGGTCCACTACCTCTCCAACGACTCTAAGCTTGTCTCTGATCTGGGTGTATCGGCCAAGGAAAGAAGTAACCGACTCATCCTTGAGCATGCAAATGCCCCTAAGTCAATCAAAAAGAACCATCTTTCGGTTCTAGTTAGAGCTCTGGTAAAGATTGCAAAGAAATGCCCACATCTCAAATGCATAGGTTTTCCCAGTCAAGTGGGGAATGATGTGATCCCTCACTGCATCACACATCGTCCTCTTTGCCTTATTGTCCCTCTTCCTGAACTCTGCTAACAAGACGGGAGCAGTAGCAGGAGGAATGGGAACAACTGCCTCAACTATATCCCATAGTTCGAGGTCCTCTAAGACAAAGATGATCCTGGCCTTCCAATACAACCAGTTGCTAGCTCCAGCTAGCCTATCCTCCACACGCATCTGAGATGCTAACATCATTGCCAACTGCACTCAAACTGATGCTACAACTGCAAAGGAACGTTGCCTCACTCCTGTCAACACAGGTGTGAAAAGAGGCAAACGAACACCAACCTCACTCCTAGCAATATAGGTGTGAAAAGATGTCAAGAAAAATCAGCCTCACTCCTGTGTGAAAAGAGAGTGACGAAAATGTCCACAAACTGCTCTACAACCCTCCACAAAATTCTGCCAACAAGCTGCCACTAAACTCAGTCAATGGCTGTCCACAAAATCTACCCAAAAGATGTCTAAAATAGTCCAACAAGATGATGTCCAAAACTCAGCAAAAATCAGCCACCAAGCTATGATACCATGAAGATTTTCCAGATTCTAACAAGCTGCCAACTAGGTTTGTCTTTGACCTCAAGTTGGCTCTAAGTTTCAACTGTCAAACAAGGGTTTGCTGTTGTTTTATAACAGCAACCTGTTTGATAACTTCTTTGTTGTTCTGTTACGGTTACATAGGCCATATAGATGCTCTAGCATGAGTTTTGTCACAAGATGTTAGCACATGCATACCATAAGCTATATAACACACCTAGAGATCTTTTAGAGCTAAATAACGTTGTTCTAAACACTAGCATACATGAAAATGAACACAAGTATTTTTGGTTAACATGACCCTGGATAAAACCCCCCCGGGGAAACCCAGTTTGGAGTAGATGTATATAGAAGGCCTCAAAGCAGAATGTACAACACGGAAAACATGTACAAGTGAACCTGATACAATAGTAGTCCTTCTTGGATGCCTTGGAGTTCCTTGAAGACTTCCCTGCTAGCCTCTTGAAGTAAGGCGCCCTTTGCCTTGGTGTGCCTTCCTTCTTGCCTTTGCCTTGCCCTTGTAGTAGTTGCCTCCTCTCAAGATAGCCTCCCACAAAGGTATGGTGCGACCCTCTCCTCAAGTGCGCCCCCTTCTCTAGCAAAAACCATAAGTAGCGCCCTCCTTCACCCTTGCGCCCTCTACTCCCTAGAGTGCGCCTAAGCAAGTGAAGTAGACCTCTCAATAGTGTAGGAACCTCCCACAAGCTAGAAGTAAGCTTCCTCTCTGAAGAATGCGCCTCTCCTCCTAGCAAATGCGTCCCTACTCAAGCAATAACTCAACCATGGAAACCATCCTCCCTTTCCATGTGCCTTCCATCTCCCATGAAATGTGCCTCACCTCAACAAGAAAGGAAACCTCAACTAGATGCGCCTATCCTCATGTGATACCCTCTTCTCCCAAGAATGCGCCCTCCTCAAGTGTTTGCGCCCCTCTCTAGTAGCATGTGCCTTCCATCACAATATAGCCCAACCTCCATGGTAAACACTCCATGGTAGACTAATGCCAAGCTCAAGATCCTCCCGAACCCTCAAGCTTGTGTGCCCTCCTCTCCTCAAGAAATCCCTCCTCTCCTCAAAAAATGCACCCAAGTGCTCCTTCTCTTCTCCTCTCCTCTCAAGTGAAGAATAAGTCTCATAAATGCCCTATTCCCTCCTTTAGCCTCCTTTGGCCAAACCCTATTAGATCAATGGCCTAGATGCAAGCTAGCCAAGTCTAATCAATGGGTGAGATTCAATCCCAAAATCTCACTTAGGAAACCCACTTTCCTTGGTTTGCTTTATGTCTATTAATTCACCCACAAAGTGAATTAATTGTCACTTTAACGACTTAAGTGACATATTTCACTTTTGACTTAAATCTCCCAAGTCAAAGTGAAATTAGAATCATAAAGTAAAGTAACAAGGGTAATAGTCTCCCCCTTTGTGTTTAGAGACTCAGAAACACAAGGGGACCACTTTCCAAGGTACCCAAATCTCAACAGTTTGGCTTGCTTCTGTGGTTGTAAATTGCTAGTTTAGCTTACCTTTTTACTTGGGATTTTTTGCTACAAGTTTGACTTTTTTCCACAAGTTGTCCAAAGTGATTTTGGGCATCTTTGGGAGTTGTTTACTTGTTTTTTCAGGAAATACGAACAGCCAAGAGGAGACTCTACCCAATTTTCAAGGATTTGGACCATCTGGGACCCCCGGAAACAACTTTCCTCCATTTTTAATAAATTTCTGAAACTTGTAAGTTTGTTGATCCTCTTTCTATAAAGGATCACAAGCATTCCCAAAAAGAGATTGTAAATCATTAATAAAATCAATGGGCTACCCAGCGCCCAGCTTCAATCCCCCCGGGGGGGATCGGTGTCTTTGGTGTGATTGTTCCATCTACCTTTTTTATTTTCTTTCTTTAACATACGGATAAAATAAACCCACAACACCGCAAAACATTAGTTAGATTTCAATTTCTAGTTTAGATTTCATTTTTGTTTTTCCTTTTTTGCACTTTTCAAGTTGGAAAATAAACCATCCCCTCAATAGCCCTAGTATGTTCTTGACCCTCGCGAGCTTGCTCAACCTCGGGTTCCATACAGAACAGGAACTGGTCAGTGTGGATTTAGTATAATAGGACAATCCGATAATTGTTATTGTTCACTTGGGATCCTACATTGAACTTGTGTGTGAAGTCAAGAGGATACTCTCTAATGAGATTTTTTCTCTCCTCATTGGACCTTCGGCATTATTCTTTGTACCCAAATGAGGGCTAACCTCTAAAGGGCCAACCATTTAGCTTAGATTTATTTTTTTGCAACTACATGCACAGGCGTTTGCACAAATCAACTCACTAATTCAAGCAATAACCTTAATAATAAAAAAATTCCAGAGCACACGCAATACATCTTTCATTCTTTCAGCAACTATCTTACTATTGGCACTGGTCTACTTTTCCATTTTGCTTATCAGCTTTTACTTTCAAGTACTTTCAATTTCTTATTGCCAGTTGTTATCATTCATATTGAAGTATTTGATCTGCTTAATACATATAAAATAAGCAATTTTCATTGTTGTCATTATATGCTGCTAGAGTAGATTTACTTGTATTGCTCTTGCTTTCATAAAACTCCTAGATTTGTTTTGTGCTATAGATTGCTTAGCCTTAGTTTATTTTCATAGGGACTACCCCCTTGGCTTCTCTAGGAGTTGGCCTAGATGGAGGAGTTGAGTGTTGAGTGACAGTGTCTCAACTCCAGACTTGCCCCCAAGGACACACCCAGTGGATTGAAGATTTCTTCCACGTTACCCGAGGTGTGTATAAGGCAACAACAATACTCGTCATTGCTCAATATTGAGAGAAGTCTGTTGCTAGTTTGTAGTGTGAAAATCCTCAATTGCCCATTATTACTTTGCATATCATGACCACATTATCTATAGTTTATTGTCTTTCAACCAATACCATTTCCAGTGTTGGGTGGTATGTACTGTGGACATGTATGTGACCTTTGACAGGAAGATCTTTCGTTGATTTTGAGAACAAGATGACAACATAGAAATAGAACTAGGCATCGATGCCACATACCTAGGAATGAGAATGGGCTCCACATCTTTCCGGATGACTTCATGTGATGTTCTGGAATTGAACGATGTTTTATTTGTACTTGGTTTGACAAAGAACCGTCTTTATGTTTCAATTATCAAAAACTTGTAGTGCATAGAAATGGAACTAGGCATTGATGCCACATACCTAGTAATGAGAATGGGCTCCACATCTTTTCGGATGACTTCAAGTGATGTTCTGGAATTGAACGATGTTTTATTTGTAATTGGTTTGACAAAGAACCGTCTTTATGTTTCAACTATCAAAAACTTGTAGTGTATAGTTGAGATAAGTGATCAATAGTGCATCGTCAGATATTGCAGCGAAGGTTATTTGTGGATTTTGACTAGAGGTGTGGGAAAGAGGTCTTTACGGGCTACTTGTTGATCCAATGAAACATGAGGCTCTAATGCATGACAACACCACTTTAGTGACAAAACTCTTCCAATTTTGAGAAGGCATGTGCAACACAAGTATGGTTGGATGCCATGAAGGAGGCCTATGATGTCCAAAAGACAGTTTTGAAATCTACTGTAGAACCAATGATTGATTCCAAGCTTGCAGCTGACGGATTTATTGGAGAACCGGGATAGGTTTGTTTCCAAATGATTCTATCAGAAAGAGGGAATTGACCTTGATGAGACTGTTGCTCTGATTACCAAAAGCTTCTCTCAAAAAGAGGGAATTGGCCTCGTTGAGGCTTTTGCTTCAATTGCCAAAGTCTATGAGGTGCCCACATGAGATACCCATGTTTGCAAGTTGATGAAGGTGCTTTATGGGCATATTAATGCACTATGAGCTTGGTATTTCAAGATCAATGAGTTGTTACCCGTGTTGGGCTTTTCCAAGATTTGTGCGGATTCTTATCCTTGATTTCTTGATAGATCCAATCCACTTGTCTTGATCATGTATATAGATGAGTTTATTATTGCATGAAGTCATGAACAGCTCATGATGTGGTGTGAGAAGAATTTGACCCATGAAATTGACATGAAGGACTTGATTGGTGTTTCAAAAGATTTCAAGTTTCCACTATAGGTTAGATCTTTGAGTTTAGATCTTCATATCATGAATTGAAATTTTAACAGGATTTGCCAACAGGAGAGTGTTCGCAACAAAGAGGCATACACCCCAACAACCAAGTTAAGCAAAATCTGGATTGTATTATCTTTGGTTGCCATGCTTAATTGGAGATTTCATCATATGGATGTCCAAAGCTAAATCCCATGGTTCAAGTTAGTGTTTGAGTTCTAATTTGGTAACAACTCAATTTAAAAAAAAAATCTTGAGTGCAAAAAGATATAATAAAATTCGCCATTAAGTTCGAGAAAATACATGATTCAAATTTTCTAAAATTTCAGTACAATGTTTATAAACTACTATGTATAAACTTAGGCAAAATTAAAATTTATATTTATAACATCATGTTTTAAGTTTTGAGTTAGTTTTGCTTTTCCATTTATTTTCACTTTAGAACATTAGTTTTTATCTATGTTACTAGATCCGTCAGGCCTAGGGGCTAGATCTGCGGATCCCCGGATCGGATAAGTATTCGGATCCGGATCTTCCCAGGATCCGTCCATGACAATGCAGACATCCCCTGGCCCACTAATTCCGGCCTAAGTCACCATGTTCGGCCATTTTCAACCATGAAGTTCAAAAATTGAAGGCATGGCAAACAAATTCATTCAAATTCATCACAGTTTCTTCACGGCTTGGTTTCTTTTGACTGTGGTTTTTTGGGGGGAAGATTGTTCAGCCTCCATTGTGCTTTGCATTTGCATATGCCCTTGCACGAATGGATGCCTCAAATAAATGCCTTTGAAGGTGCTCTATGACGGCTGAAATGGGTTGTCTAAAAACAATTCTAGAGTGGTCGCACCTCGTCGGAAGTGTTGTTGGACTGCCTTTGTACATTCATCGGTGGATGGTCATGGACTGGTGATGAATCGTTTGTTGACTTGCCGGAAAGGTTATGGGTGGCCTATGTTCACCGTCAGAAGAATTGTGTGCTACCTTTGTTTGTTGTTGATGTCGGAAGGGTTCATTGCCACTATTTATAATTATAACTTATATTATATAATACATAGATTCTAACATGTTTATAAAGTTGTTATATATATTAATAATTTGATTTATATATTTATAAAATTATAAAATTATATATTATATTTTTAATTATTAAATTATGTAATATATATTATAATTAAGTTATGTATTGCCCCGGGGGTGTAGGGCAGTCGATGATGGAGTGTATTGTTAAGGCACTCTGTTATGTGAAGTCACCAATTTGAAACCTCAGCTTACCTTGTGTGTCATGTATGGGCCATCGTGGGCACACCTGGAGGTTATAGTGGTAGCAGTCGGATAACACGACCCCGTGTCACGCAAGTACATGCCCGACTAGTTATTGATTCCGCCAGTCACAAAAAAAAGATAATTAAGTTATGTATTATTATTATTATTTAGTTATATATTGTTAGTTATAAATATTAATTTAGTTATATATTGTTAATTTTCTTATTTTTATGTAAATTTTATTTTCTTTAAATATAAAAATATATTTATATTGTTTGTACTTGTCGTTTCCCTGTCGTATCTGAATCCTGGCTTTTCAAAAAACTGGCAGATCCGTATTCGTATCCGAATCCTAGTAACTTAGGAACTTTTTATTTGAAATTTATGGACAAATTCGAATTTAAGAAATTTATTGGCCAAACATAATTGAATTCATATTTAATCTACTTTATTTGCTTAAGATAATTGAATTCATTCAATGGTCATGATATTTTCTGACTTCTAAATTTTTCCCTTAAAATTCCACAAAAATGGTGACTAAAGTCATAAATGAATGGTGATTTGGTTAAAGAAGCCCTATGTGGTGAACCAACTCGGTTCATACATGCAATACCCAAAATACTAGGAATATAAAGAAATCAATTTAGGATAATAATATATATTGAATAATAATGTATAAAAATATGAATAGTATGAGATGGTTACAAATGAGAAATGAGGGTTGAATATATACCCCACACAGGGGTACCCTTTCGTGAGAGACATGACCTTTCATCAAGAAGGTATCTCTTCATAACATATTTAGTTATTTGGTATTATTTTTCATTATCTAATTATTATCTATTTATACCTATTTATATGCATATTTGTGTTCATAACATTGCCTTCCCCTTTTGAAATGCTTTGTCCTCAAAGCATAGTGGTCCTCAAAGCATGGTTATCGAAAGGTTGGACGTCTTTTTCTTTAGCTTGTAATGTCTTCGCATCATTCTCTATTCTTGGAGCTGTCGTAGTTGATGATACGAGACAATATGAACCTCGAAGTGTTGAGCAAAATTTTCGAATCGTAAAAGGATTTGACCATCCTAATTCAATCTTTTGTAGAACATTGCACTTCCATGATAAATTGTTATCATAAGACTTAATTGTGCCAGTATCAATATTGTTCGGACGATAAATTAGTTGTTCTCAACCTAAGTAATATTGATACTCTGATTGTTTAAGATATCTACTCCTATGATTTGGATGTCGATAAGGAAATCTTATAACATGATTTTCCCTTATCATACTTGTAGCGTTTTATTGGTTTAATTTCGATATATGATTTTCTTCATGCACCGATGTTGCGTTGTTTTTCCCTTATCATACTTGGAGCGTTTTCTTGGTTTAATTTCGATATATGATTTTCTTCATGCACCGATGTTGCATTGTTAATGGTTGAATTTTGATTAGTAAGTACACCTGGAGCTTCCATCGTTTGTACTCCGACATCTGACGTCGTCTTTTGTTCAGTTGACCTTGCAGCTTCTTGAGCTGTGATGTGGATTGGATCTGTTATTGTTCCATTTTCCATAACTTGGACTTGTTCATCTAAAAACTGCGATGCTTCCTTTTCTATAAGTAGTTCTAACTTGTTTTCCAAAGACTTCTTATCATTCTTAAGATTTTTTATTTGCATAAGTAGGTTTTGATTATGATTTTTTAAACGCAAACTTCCTTCATTATCTGATTTGTCAATATCTTTAATCTCTGGATTTTCAAGTTTCTCTTTCAACTTTTTTATTTGTTCTAGTAACCCCTGATTAAAGTTCTTCAAACGAGAATTTTCTTCATTTTTTTCTAATAAGTTCTTCTCGAGATCTTGATTCTCTTGTTCCAACTTCTGAACGCATTTTTTCTATATTTTGACTTCTTGATCTATGTAAGTAGTTTTTAAATGTGGTATTTTAAACGAGAAATTTCATCGTTTTTATTTGTGATAACTTCAATGTGGTGAACCAACTCGGTTCATACACACAATACCCAAAATACTTGGAATAAAAAGAAATCCATTTAGGATAATAATGTATAAGAATATGAATAGTATGAGATGGTTACAAATGAGAAATGAGGGTTGTATATATACCCATACAGGGGTAACCCTTTCAACAAGAAGGTGTCTCTTCATAAGATATTTAGTTACTGACTATTAATTATTATCTATTTATACCTATTTATATGTATATTTGTGTTAATAACACCCTATATGCAACAGCCATAAGGCTTTGTAGCTAAAGGAGAGCAAATCACGTATAGGTTGATCAAAGTATTGTATGGATTGAAAAAGCTCCAAGACATGGGTATGTTAACATTGATCAACATCTACAAGTAGATCACTTCAACAAGAGTCTCTCTAACTCCAATTTGTATTCAAAAATAAAGATCGAGAATTTGTCATTCTTGTAGTCTAACTCATAGAGTTCTCTAAACTTCAACCTTGAAGTTCAAAATTCGACAAATCTAAAGGAAAATTGCAAACTCATTTGTGTTCAACGAATTTCAAAGGTGATCCTCAAAAACAAACCTAAACAAATTGGAACCTAAAAAGAACTTGAACCTTAAGGCAATTCAAATCGAACAACAAGGCAAATTTTATCTATGGTTTGTTTTTAACTTTTTTAGTACATATTATTATTTTTTATAATTTATAAATAAGAAAACTAGATGGCTAACCCTAATTCATTGTTGACTTTCCCTCGCCAACGTATGTTGTCATTTCTTCACGCCGCTCCACCTTCATACTTTGCTACGAACCTTCCACACTCTGTTTCATCTATGATTTCTGCTCTAAACTCAAGCCTTTGGCTACGAAGTCTAACCCTATGAAGTTAGACACTCTCAATACATGAACACTAAGAGTTGAACCACCATTGTTTACTATGTTTTCTAGGAATGATTCAAATGCACATTGTACACTCTCTATGGATATATTGGATTATCTCACCAAAAATGCATGCAGTGGATGATCCACACACCATTGTCGAACTCCTTTCATGCACAGTTTTGTGGAGTCTAGACTATGCATAATATTTGTCGTCCTGTTCTGAAATGTTTACATTCCCACCTGCCTCATGCGTGAACTCGAACCCCAAATTTAAACTTTTAAACTTTTTATTGCATGATAACCCAAATTAGAACTTCTAAACTCTTATATGTTATATTATATATTAATATGTTATGTTATGTATATAATATATAAATATATCATATTTTTTTATTTATATATTTATATAAAGAGAATATATATATGTATGTAGTATGTACACAGTCGAACTCAATGACAAAGCTCATCAACAAACTCCCATTCAAACCGAATTTTCATCGTTGTCAAACTCAAACTCGAACCCAAACCATGTTACTTAGCTAGCGGTGTGTGTTGCTAAATTAGTTTAGACGTGTGGCATGCAAGAGACAGTCTCTTTCTTTTACAAACTAAATAGGAGTGTCTCTAACTCCAATTCGTATTCAAAATAAAAATCAAGAGTTTGTCCTTCTTATGGTGTATGTTGTTGAATTAGTTTAAAGGTCTGGCATGCAAGAGACTGTATCTTTCTCTTACAAACTAATAAGTATCAAATGGAACTTTTAGATAAGTTCCAAATGGTTGAATGTAGAGCTTCCTAAACACCCTTGGAAGCAGGTTTGAAATTGTTGGCCAAAGTTGATTCACAGCCTATAGATGAGACACTGTACAAGAAGTTGGTGAGCGGATGTATTCAACTTACCAACAAGAAACCTGATCTTGGCTATGCAGTTGGTATGGTTGCCTGTGTTGATGTTTTTGGTAGCTGCGGGAGGTATTAACCTCCATGGATAAACCTTTGCTAGAATAGAATATTCTAGAAGCAAGAGAAAACCTAAACAAATGTGTGAAAACCCTGGAATACAAGTCAGCTCGGCAGAATAAGTATTATATGCAGAAAAGGACAGGTCAGCCCTGCTTGAAGAGACACTTGTTCCCCTGGCCAGATTAGTATAAATAGAAAGCACTTTAGCTCATTTGGAAAAAAACACACTCACTCAGTTGGTGCTCATATCTTAGAAGTGCAGTAGCAGCAGAAGTAGTGCGCAAGTCTGGAAGAGGAGTAGCAACAACTGCATTGGTGCAACACACTCTTGTTCATCCTTTTTGGTACTCTTACTTGTGCTCTACCTTGGAGAAGGTGCGCTCTCTTGGTTTATCTGTTGGTTCTAGTGTGGCTTCCCGAAATCATTCTATCTAGCAAAGGCTAAGGTGCTTCAGGGTGGCTTTGTGCCTGTGGTTGGGTGACAATGGTGTAGCATTATCTATGGTGAAATGAACACGATATTCTAACAGGTTATGCGCCCACACCACCTTTGGAACAATCTAACCAGTATCCGCAGCTCTCTGTCAAGCTCGTTGTAGCACAATTGCAGTTGCGGGTAGGGTTTCTAATCTTGCAGCAGCAACAAACCCTAACCTGATTGTTCGAGCACTTTAAGTGAAGTGTTTGACATAATTCTTGGATATCCTAGTGCACCCTAACCCAGCGCATCTCCTAATGCCCTCAACCATCAAAAACGTCAAAGTTGAATTTTTGGGTCAAAGTCAATGTTTGACTGGTCAAAGTCAAGGTTTGACTAGTCAAAGTCAAAAGACTGGTCAAGGTCAAAGTCAAAGACAGTCATGACTTCATAAAATCAGAGTGGCGCAACAGAAGCATGGTCTCTTGGTAGAGCATGGAAGACAAGGATTGACATCATCCTTGCAAAGAACAAAGGCCAAATTATGGAACCACGGACTAAAAAGCATGCATCAAAGGATGAAGAGTTTGATTTTTGGAGCTTCCAAGCACATGAACGTGGAGTAGGAGAAACAATAAAAAGCAATTACTGCAAATCTAAATCTCTGGAAAGAGAAGGGATCTTTGTCCAAGAAGCAATCGTAGAGCCAAAAAGATCTCAGATCTAATACATTCAGAGGAACAACACACTCTCCAGGTTGGAAAGAATATTTGTCTCAGAAGAAAAGCAACTCAAGTGGAACAATAGCCAAACTCCAGGTTTGCATAGCATGTTTGATATTTTTATTGCTGCTTAAGCATTGTAATCCTTTAGATTTTATTAATGCTAGGAACAAATGAATACTTAGTAGCATGTACTATTAATATAAATGCTTATTGTACTTAATTGAAATATGAACTGACATCTCCTCTAGGAGATATTTCTTGTTCTTGTTCTCAGGCAGGACACCTTGGTAATGCTATAATGAATTACCGTGAAATTGATATGTTCTTATATAAAATGCTATTATATTGGAAATACTTTTGCTCTTGTTGTTCCTATTTCGGGCAGGTTATCCTATGTATTCCAGGAAGGTTACCACAGAAAGCAAGACTTGAAAGGAATCAGAGGGAGTCAAACTTCAAAGGGAGTCGGTGATCAGAAAGAAGCAAGGTTTCGTGACACTTTGCAGGATGCATAGGGGCATGCAGCAAATGGAAGTGTGGTTCGAGGATTCCCTCAGTTAGAGGGAGTTGATGGCAGAATTCGAAAAGAAGGATCTTGTAGGCTTCATGCCGCATTGTAGGCCTTTGTGCCGAGTTGGAATTGTAGGCTTCGTGTCGAGTTGTAGGCTTCGTGTCGAGTTGTAGGCTTCGTGTCGAGTTGTAGGCCTTGTGCCGAGTTGTAGGCTACATGCCGAGTCATAGGCCTTGTGTCAAGTTGTAGGCTTCATGCCAAGTTATAGGCCTTGTTCCGAGTTGTAGGTTTTATGCCTAGTTGTAGGCAAATCCACTGAGATGGTCTCGTATGCCGAGTTGTTGCTACACCAGTGAGACAGTCTGGTACGCTAGTGGCGTAGTCGAGAACCTGTATGGCTATGATGGTGTTACTCGTAATATGATCTGGGTGATCATGAGATATCTTCTGTAGCTCTGGTGATGCTACCGGTCTGCAAGACCATGTAGGTCTTGTCCATGCCATGTGAGATGGATGGATAATGATGATAGTAATGATGAAACTCACGACATGGGTGTAGCCATGGGTGAGCACGTCATGCAGGTGTAGCCCATGACGATGATGGTAACACACACTATGAGGTGTAGCTCTAGTGTTCTCTAACGGGTTGTGGCCCCTAGACGAAATTGACAGGTACACATGGGTGTAGCCATGTGTGACGTAATGATGCTACCGATAGAATGGTCTGCGTAACCATGACGAGAGAATCATGGCATAGCGAGCAAGGCTATGAAGACCATAAGGGAACATCATGGTTAAATACCTCCCTAGCTAAGAGGGAGTATTGATGTTTTTGGTAGCTACAGGAGGTATTAACCTCCATGGATGATGGCGACGCCCTCCCCACACAACCCGCAGGTCGAAAGGCCACGTCGACGCAGGATCTTTTTCTTTCTCACGGCCCGAAGAACTCCAAACGGTTCTTCTATTTCCCTATCGGGAAATCTGCACCCACAACAATCCTCGTGGGATCCCCTCTTCGAACTTAGGAGATCGGAATTCGCGACTTCGCGAATCCAATGGTCGAGCGTAGGTCTCTCGAATTCCCGAAACCCGACAACTAGTCAACGCTGACCTTTTCCTATCGGGGTTTCCTCTACCGCGATTTCGGCACTCGCGATGTAGAGTAGTTTGTATCCCCGACTCCCGATGCCCGATATGCCGAACCTCCAACACACACGCGAGTTTGACTTTTCAACACCTCGTCGCCTCTTTCGGGATTTCGAACTTCGCGGTATCGCGAAACCAGATGCAAATGTTTCGAGACTTCTCGCCACGAAACTCCGATAACTCGTGCCACCTGTCCACTCGCTGACTCTTGTGGCCCACACGATTCTTTGGTTGTCGGAATATCGCGTTTCGCGATTTCGCGATTCTTGTTGTTATATTTACGGAGTTTCAACCCACGAAACCCCGATATGAGATATTCACGCGTAAATCCAACGGTCCTCGTGAATTGGATCTACGGTCCTGCCCCTCCTGAACTTTGAACCCTTCGGGAACACTCACTGTATCTCCCCGACTTCTCTGTGAGATCTGACGGCTCACGAGATGTCACGAATCCTCCTCGGAGAATACCGACCGTCCGTTCCTCCTGATGAAATCTGCGAAATGACTGATTGTTCCTCCGCGGAACTCGTCCACCTGCGCACAAACTTGCGACGCCTTCTTAACACTTCCAACCACAACTTTCCTGCGTTGTCCTTCAACAGTTTTGAAGGCCTTATCCTTCTTGAGCTTTCTTATAACTCTGAGCCTTAGAAAAGACTCTTGCGCGCACTCCTTGCGACAACCTTCAGACACTTCTCGGTGCTGAAAACCTTCGACCCTGCGCACACCTGCAGCAGCAGTCTTTCAATACTTCGCTCAGGTTCGCAACCCTGAGGCTTCTCTCGGTCTACGCACTTCTTGCACGGCTCCTGTACCCAACTGCACCTCTAAGGAAATGAGAACAAAAGTAAACCTATCTGAGCTTCAGAGACGCAACCCTGAATTCTTGTCGACACACTCCTTGCGGACACTTCAACTGCACTCCTTGCAGGAATTCTTACTCAGATAGAGAAACAACTGAAACTCATTCCAAATTCCTTTCAGACTTCAACTCAAACATGAAATCATATACACAGCATATAAAGCAAATCTATAACAGGAAGCAAACATTCATGAGCATATCATTCAGCATCAACATACAGAGAACAACCACAAAACCATGAATTTGAATCAAACTCTTCTATTAATCCAAATATATGTACATGGGTGTTCTTACACAGCTCTCTGCTTCTCCTATGCTCCAATGCTTCATAATCTAATGATACAATACACAATGAGGGTGTCTATATCTCGTTTCCCTCTTGCGCTCTAAAACTGTCTAATCTAGAATTAAATTCTATCTACCTGCATTAACTACTTTAAATGCCTTCTACCTACTAAGGACAAGAGCAAATCGCTCAAGGTCCATTTACATTATCCAAGTGCACCTCTTATTAATGACTATATTTAAGATCGTGCAACAACTTCAAGGAACTTTCAAAATTTGTGTTGGCGCTTGTCCAGCTATCCTTCGCTTCCGCGCTGGCTCGCTTGATGTTGGTGATGCTCCTGCATCAATGGATAAACCTTTGACTAAAATAGAATATTCCGGAAGCAAGAAAAAACCTAAACAGATGTGTGAAAACCTTGGAAGACAAGTCAACGCAGTAGAATAAGTAATATTGAAGTATTATATGCAGAAAAGGACAGGTCGGCCCTACTTGAAGAGACACATGTTCACCTGGCCAGATTAGTATAAATAGAAGGCACTTTAGCTCATTTGGAAAAACACACACTCACTCAGTTGGTGCGCATATCTCAGAAGTGCAGTAGCAGCGGAAGTAGTGCGCAAGTCCAGAAGAGGAGCAACATCAGCTGCAGTGGTGCAGCACACTCTTGTTCAGCCATTTTGGTACTCTTACTCATGCGCTACCTTGCAGAAGGTGCGCTCTCTTGGTTTATTTGTTGGTTCTAGTGTGGCTTCCCAGAATCATTCTATCTAGCAAAGTTTAAGGTGCTTAGGGGTGGCTTTGTGCCTATGGTTGGGTGACAATGGTGTAGCATTGTCTATGGTAAAATGAGCACAATATTCTAACAGCTTGCTTCATGAATTTACCAAATAGAATCATTGGTATGGAGCCAATAGAGTACTAAATGTTAAAGGCAAGTTAGATTTTGGACTCGAGTTTGTGATGTCTAACAGATTTCAGTTAATGGCTACATTAATACTCATTGGGCAGGCCGCATGGACAAAAGAATTGACCACTTTTGGTTACTTGTTTAGCAGTGGTACAGGTGCTCTCTCATGAGTTTAAAAAAACAGCCTACTATTGCTCTTTATTGTATGGAGGTAGAATATAACAAGGAACCGCTGCAGAACAAGAAGATTAAGCTAGTACATTTGCTCAACACTGAAACAGGTCCTGTATAGCTTCACCAACACTCCCACCAGTGAAAATTTTGGAGAAATTGGAAATATACTCGATGTAAAGACCCACGAAATTGTCATTAAGGTAGGATATTAATGTCCATTTACTGTTAAGTGATTCATGTTAGAACATATTTTTTTTGTGTTCTTATTAACATTGCATTAAGTATTGTTAATTGAAAGTTAGTTGTTAGTAGTATGTTAGTGGTTAGGCCAACTACTGTAAGATGTGATTGAATAAGGGAATCCAATTTCTATATATATAAAGCAATTAATCAATATTAATATGCCCAAAGACATGTTGTCACATTAATGAGGACAAAAGAGTCATACCGCATCCGAGAGCATGTGGAAGTCCTAGTTAGGTTGACAACCCATGGATGTGGCATATCTCAAGGAACAGGGCCAGGTGTAAATCCTAAACAAATTTGGCATAGTAGATAGCCCTTGGTTGAATAATCTAAGCCAAAGTTAGACCCAACTCATTAACAAAGGCTCATTCATCAACCAAGAAAAACAATAATAATATGATTGCTTATTTGCATCAATTCTCTCTTCCTTCATTCTCATGCATCTTCCAACAATTCTAGGTTGTCCATAAAATGTTGCGCTGAACTCAAATTGAGGGCCTACACTTTTATCCATAGGTTTGTAATACTTTGTTGATGATCCAATAGGAAATGTATAACTATGCAAACAATTTATGTAATGGAAAGCGTTTCCTTCCAAATAAGAATGATGATCAGTAACTCTAACATGGTACTTCCTTGATTCATTTTATCCTCACCTTCAAAAAAATGGCTATTCCTGGATAAATTCTATAGTTTGATAGAAGCTAATGGTTATATGTTAATGTTTCTATGGTTTGTCTAGGATGTACATTTCAAGATAATTTGAACTCATCATGTTCCATATCCTCCATAATAACCATTGACCAATTATTGGAAATGATAGATTTGTAGCCTTCCAGATCACTAAAGAATTATGCCACTTTTTGAATGGATCAGATCTCCACACAAAAAGTGGCATAATTCTTCAGTGATCTAGAAGGCTATGATTCTATCATTCCCAATAATTGGCCAATGATTATTATGGAGGATGGCGAACGAGATGAGACTGAGGATTGGCATAGATCCATTGGTGGGTTGCGGTGAAGGTTTCAAACTATGTAAGGGTTTGATTGGCGTTCTCCACAGGAAGGGTCTGGTCTTTCTTCATCAAGTAGCACATATAGAATTAACCACAATTTGGAGGCAAGAATGGAAACAAGCCGACATTCTAGGCTTGGAAGGGAGAGATATTGAAGAATGGGAGAGAGACATTCACTCTTAGATTTAGTCATGCTTGAATGAGGGATGATGACGACAAGATCATCTAGGGGAAAGAACCTACAAGAGGGGTCTACACTACTAAATTAGGTTATCGAACATGTTACACCTCAGATTCTCTGCAGTGTACCCTACATTTTTTCACGAGATGTGACCACTCTGATGAGCCCAAAGTGTGATGATTTCTTTGAATGTGGCCATGCTACGATATTTGATGTACAAGTGTTGGTTAGTTGGTTTCCTAGATCCCCTTAGGTAGACGGTCATGGCATTTCCTTTTAGTCCCCATTCTCAGGGTGCTTGGTTTTATTACTTTGGTTGACTATCCCTTGGAGGTGGTAACTCCCTCCAAGTCGAGCATTTATGTCCTGGGTAGGTATACACGCATTCAGAGATGGATCTACTAGGATACATGATTTACGAGACCCTAACTATTCACTTATTCTTTTGCTATATAAAAGGTGATTGCACTTTGTAAGGGTTGTAACGACTCACACCCATGGTTTAACAGACCTATTTTACCCCACATGGACCCTTTATTTCTTATGTATGTACCACACTTTCGTCATAGGCCCTTCAAGATGATTCTACACATGATTGTCCAGTTTCACGTCTCTCGAGGCATTGTCATAGCTTTCAAGGCATATTAAATTTTTCGAGGCATTGGTCACAATATCCGAGGCAAAACGAGCTATTTACATCCACGTGGACACCCTCTACACTTTCCATGTGAAAGATGCTAGAACGTTCCCCTCTTTTGGCACTCTTTTGAAGTGTTTTTGTTCACTAAAGAGGGCCAACCCTCACTTGGGGCACTTTATGACAGTCGTGGGGTTATTTTGACCTCAATGGATGATGTGGAGGTCACTTAAGTGACTTTACACCTTGAGGTTATGACATGGCACTCACTCATGATGATGTGGATGGACTTTTGATCACCTTTTGATGACTTGATAGCCTAAATGGAGGAGCCATCCACTTTAGAGGGTTTATTTAGGCTTTCGAGAGAGGTCGTTCCCTCCTTTAGAGGTGAACATTGGAGCTAGGATGGCCAAGGATTATTCCTTGCCATATTTTGAGGCCTCCCAAATGCATTTTAGATGGAGCGTTGCATTGTAAGGAAAAATCGTCCGTCCTAGAAGGTTGACGTCACCTCTTTATGAAGGTTTTATGCATGTAAAGTATCATTTCATTGTATCTTGACTTAGTCTCCAAGTTATGTGGATGACAAGTCACTCTTATTTTATTTTCTTGACCTAGATTTAGGGAATAAAGAATGGGAAGGAGTTGTGAGCCTCATCTATAAATATAGGCCCTCCTCTCATTCCAAATTGTTGTGAATTGTTGGAGATAATTTCAAGCCATTAATAGAAGATCTTTTACGGTGTTTCAGTGTCAATTCTTGGAGCTCTTTCTTTCTTGGTTATTCTTCTTGCTACTTCAAAGACTATTGTGAATATACAAGTTTCTACTAAAGCTAGCAAGATCAATCCATTGAGGAGTTACTCAACTACTTGGAAGGAGGACGTCTAGGGTTTGTATCTCTTCCATCTTCTTTAATACGATTTGGTAAGCGCTTATCTCATATCTTGATTAGTTTTATACTCCTTGGAAAGGGTTTTAAGTATTCTTTCCAATCTTTTGTTCATCTTGTTGGTGAAGGCTATTCCCTAGAGGAAACCCTTCGTTTAGGGCCTTGGTTTTCATGGTTTGTCTTGATTAGACAAAGTACTACTAGCCTTGAGGCACTAGTCTCCCATTCTCATCCATAAACATTGAATAACCAATTCTTAGAGGGGCATACTTCTTGACCCCATAAGCCCTAAGTGGAGACAAGGCACTAAGCTTTACTAACAACAACCAACCAGAAAAAACTCAAATTATTTTCTTGTATGTCATATAAAATATAAAAATACAAAAAATATAAAAGATTTACCGCCAAAAAATATTTATTTATTGTCTAGTGCAAATTTGACGGTTCACTTTCATTTTCTAGACATTTTTGTCCAATGGTTTACGATAAATTGTTGACCTTTAACCCTAATAGGGCAAAGTAACGCCACACATTTGTGCTTAAAGGTTTTATTGAACATTTTGTGGACTGATATAAGAGGTTTATCAATTCTGGAAATCAAATCGCAGCAAAGAAAATTGGAATTGGTCAAACCCTAAAGCTAGGTTTAACACTAAAAGGTGAATTCTAATCCTACCCTACCCTAGGTATATTTTCAATTGTGGATTGTTTATAAAGGATATCTAACACTTTCTAACGGTGAAATTTGTCTCCCAAGTGCTTCATAGCTGTTATTTTACATTTTGGAGATTTTTGGTGAAACCCTAGGGGGATTCACCACCTCTCTTTGCAAGTTTGAGTTAAGTGCATGGTTATTATTTATTTATCCTTGCAATCATTCATCGTTGGGCTGTTTTTTACATAATTCATTCATTGCCCTAGCCAAAGTACCCAAGGTTTATCATTACAAGTATTTTTAGGCACTCTTCAAGTGCTTTTCCTCACCCAAAATCTGCATTTCCTATGTTATTTATCATATATCAGATTCTGGAATTTGTGGAGAGCAGCGAGCTGGTCCAATTTACAGCATATAATCAAGAGATAATTTAGGTATATCATTTGTTCTCGGTTTATGCTTGTGCGGTAAAAGGTACTTGTTTCTTCATCCAAAGAGTGACATCATAGTGCTGATTTATATTTCTGCTCTAGCATATTTATTTCAGACCTCAGCACTTAATTAATTAACTCCTAACCCTCTTTATATTGTGGTAGTTATTGCCCTAGTTCTTATTTGAACATTCTCAAGGCATTTGGTTACTCTATTGGCACTAGTCTATCTAACCATATATTGAGGTGTGTTTTTTGGGAGTGACTTGTATCGTAGGATACCCCGAAGTGCTGTACAGGTTTGTTTCCGAGGATTGGGATACCCTCCATGGCAAAAAGCTGCAAAAACGAGGTATACATGGTCCAGAATGGTGTGTCCTGTGTAAGTAATTCAATGAGACTATTGATCGTATGCTAATGTCTTGCTCACATACAAGAGCAGGTATGGAAGGAACTAGAGAGAATAACTTATATAGGGGAGATATGAGATGGGAATACAATTGAAGAAGGATTAAATAAGTGGCATAATAACTCTGTTGTTAAAAAAGTCCAAACTAGTTGCCTTTGATATGTGCTTGGGGGATCTGGTTATCACGCAACATACAGACTTTTGCAGGTAGAATGATTTCTCCTATTCAGTGTGCAGTACAGAGTATGTCTATTTTAGATGGCTTTCCACATGCTACTGTTAAATTTAAGCAGCTGCAAGAGCCATTCTCCGGGAGGATGGCATAAGACCCTAGCTGAGATCTAGGGCCCCCAGTGCACTCCTCGGGTTCTTGGTTTGGGACCAAGCAGTTAGAGCCATGGCAAAATACCCTAATGAGGGCCCCCAGTATATTGCTGGGGTTCTTGGTCAAGGACCAAGCAGTAAGTCCCTAGATGTGTTGTAGGGCCCCTGGATGTGTTCCAAGGTATCCTTGCTCGGTGCTTGGATTGATCCTTGGTTGTGTACCTTGGTGGATAAGACCCTAGTGGTGATCTAGGGCCCCCAGATGTGTTCTGGGGTATCATGGTCTAGGACCAGGTGGTTCTTGATTAAATGCCAAGACGAGATGATGTGTGATCTTCTTCTCTCCTGGGATGGTCCATGAGACCTAGGAGCAGTTAAGAAAAAGGACATGATCACATCAGTGACATTCCTCTTATGTTGGGATGATAAAAGCTTATAAGTTATCATGAGACTTATGTGGACATCTTGCCATTGAAGAAGACCCATTTGACTTTGTCTTGTTTCCTCCCCTTGCTTAGGCCACGTCCTTCTTAATGTTATTGTGGTGTTGGTCTAGTCACTTTGACTTGTTGACTTATAATTAATATTTTTATTAATTAAAATATTAATTATTTTTATTTTTATTAATTGGGTTTTAATTAACCCTAAAAGGTAGGGTTAATTTATTTAACCCTTACCCCCTTTCTCAACTATAAAAAGACCTCACCCCTCACTCATTCTTTCACTCATTCTTCCACACTCCCTTTTCCTGGTCTGATTTTGCTGCAGCTCTCTTGTTCAGTTTGGTCTTTTGGGTGCGGCCTCCTTGGAGCTTCTTCTCTTGCTGGTTTGAAGTGCGGCCTTCTTGGGTGTTCTCCCTATTGCTGGCTGGGAGCTTTCTTGCTGGTGTGTTGGTCTACCTCTTGCTGTGTTAAGGTGCCGCTGCCCTACCTCTTGTTGTGTTAAGGTGCCACTGCCCTCTCTCTTGCTGGTTAAGGTGCCACAGCCCCCTCCTAGCTCTTCTCTATGCTGCCGCTGGTTACTCTTAGGCTGCCGCTAGCTTCTCCTAGGCTGCCTCTGCCCCTCCTAGGCTACCACTAGCTTCTCCTTGGCTGCTGCCCCTAGGCCCTGTTAAGACAGCCCTAAAGCTGCTACTCTGAGCTGCCCATTTGCTGTAGCAATTCCTTATAATTTGACAGTTTTTTTGTTTGGACTGTTTGGGGTTTCTTTCACCCCCTGGTTTGTCATTGGGGTGTTTCATATCAGCCCTGTATTTGATGCTGATTGGTTTTGAGTTCTACCCTAAGTTCTTCTTGGCAAAACTGTCCACTTAGATCATGATGAGATCAAACCCTTGAGGGTTTTGATCCATGACCTTTATTAGCTTTTTCTGAGCATACAGAAAAGAGGACAACAGCAAGCATCTAAGGTAAATCTATTCTTTGTTTTGGTTAAGGTAATGTTCAGATTTTGTTTTTGCTAATAATTAGATCTATTCTTTATTTAAGTCATTGTTCAGAATTATTTTGTTATCCAATGATTAGATCTGTTCTTGCTCAGATTTAGTTAAGAATTGTTTTCTCTATTGTTTAGATTCATTGTTTTATTTCTGTGATCAATCTACTTCAGAAATTTTTTATTTGACTGCTGATCTATATCTACAGTAGTGAACAATTTTAAAAGAATATTTCTGTTCTAGTTTTTCTTTAAAATCTAACAGCTACAAAGGACAAATCCCAAAGACAAGTATCCAAGGAACAGATTGATAAGAGTGGTGCACGGGCTTATTTGATGGGACTTGTAAGGGGGCCCTCTGTTTGTGGAGCTGACGGAGTCATACATCTAGATGAGCGTCATGTTATATCTTTTAAAGCTAGTTTAGGCAGAGGAACAAACAACAAGGCTGAGCTGATGGCTTTAAACCTGCAGCTAATATTGTCAGCTGAGAAATGCACCCAAAAATTATGAATCTTTGCAGAATCTCTTGTTGTGGTAAACTGGATGAATAGGACAAATTCTTTGGAGGATTTTAATATGCAGCCTATTTATGAGGAGATTCAGCTGGCTAGGACAACTTTTAAATCATTGTCATTTCACCATGTCTACAGAGAAAGCAACAAGGTAGTTGATGATCTTTTGAAAGCTGGACTCCTGATGGAAGAAGGAGCTTGGATTATACAGGAGCAGGTGGAAGGACATTCCGCTGAATATAATGATTAATCATACTCCTTTCAATTAACGCAGGGATATAATTTAGGATATCTATATGTAAAGATGTAAAAGGACTGCTATTTTTCTGATTAGACTGTTTGATATCACTCCTGAAAACTTATTTAGACTATACATTTGGATAGTGATCCAACTGTGGGATCTATTTTTCATATCTGTTCTTGGGCAGGATATATAGAGTCTAGACCGATCCATGCTGCTCTCCCTGAAAGAGGATTATTGTGAAATGCAGAAACGCATTTGCAAAATGTAATTTTGTTACTCTTAATAAAATTACGATATTGTTTATTGGGGAAAAAAAAGATAATTTGCATTGCTCCTTTTAAAGAAAAAATTTTATGGAACTCCTGACAATATAAATTATTCAGAATTCTACCATATTAGAGGAAATATCTACACCATTTTATTTTCTTTTAAGCAGGCTACAGGCAGGCTCCAAAATACTGTAAGAATGTAAAGAGGAGAATCGCAGTGGACTGGAGCAAGACCTAGATGACTTTCAGTTTCAACCAATCCCTTGTGCTCTGATTATCTTGTTCCAACTCTATTATAGTGCCTCTGCAGCTCAGCTTCAGCTTTCTGACTAGCTTTCCACCATAGCTACCCTTAGCCAAACAGAGTAATACAGAAAGGCTAGAAGAAATTTGAGTGAATATTATCTAGGAGTTGGAACTTGGTTTCCCTCCGTCAAAAGGGCTTAACACATGTCCGACAAGCCAAATCGGTTTAAGCAGACATTAATAAAATACTTCATCCTCTAGTATGGTAAAGAACCCTCTGTAAAATTAATACCCAAACCAAGGTTTTTGTCTTCAATTAGAACTCTAGACATTTAGGCAGCACAACTATCTATACTTGTTATCCTTATTTCTAAGATAATGGCCAAACATTAATCGTGTAGCTTACTCCAAATAGAGATTAATAATGGCCAAATATTTTCCTGCCTAACAACGTAATTACTTAAGAATAGAGCTTCCAAGACAAGATCTTACCATGGTAAGTGCCAAACACTGAAACGTCTCATTCCGCCCAATGATATCATTGCGGACAGTATTGATAACCAATCGTAAGAAGTCATGATTCTCATTTAATAAGCATGAAGTCACAATGTATCCAACCTGTAAAAATGCACATCCATTAAAGTCATGCATAGCTTGCAAAGTACATGGATGTTAGTTAATCATATACAAATGAACATATTGGCAATATAAGAAATTATAAAGTTCAATAATTGTACTGCTACTTTGAGTTGCATTTGAAGACGGAACCTACAGCATGCACATTGCCACTGAGAAGACAAACAAGTTCATCACTGTGGTCGTGTCACATTATCATTTGTAATACTGAGATGATATAAGGAGAAAGAATTTATTAAAAAAAATTACAATATCTTGCAGTGAATAGCTTTCAAGTAGAGGTACTTGAATGGAATGCAATAAATTAATTCCAACAAATTTATAGATAGCAATAATGTACCTCAAAGAATTAACAGGCGGTGGAATTGAAAAAAACTTTCATTGATCTTGTAGGTCAATGTAGGTAGATAATTTTATTAATGTCCGAGTTATCAAGCTGGGCACTCAGCAAGAAACTGTCATTAATCTTGTAGCTTACTTTGGTCTGCCCTGTCATACTGAGCTATAAGGTAAGCAGGATACTTTAAAGTTCAAACTAAATTTGACATAAATGTCAGGATGAAAGATCATTCTTTTAGTTTTGATTATATAGTTTGATTTCCTATTCACAGCTATAAAAAATTGTGAAGGACAAGAACTACATTTCAGACTTGTTTCTCAACCCCATGGACATTTATGAGATGAGCATAAGATTGTTTTCAATGTCATAGTATTCATTAATTTCATTCTAAGTGACTAAACATGCATAGACCTTGGTTGCCAGTTATTACATTGCAGATGCAGTTTGCATTCTGCATATGTCCAATATGCAAAATGCATTCCGCACCATTTGTGGACACTTTTTGGTCTTTTCATTTACCACAGCCTTTCACGTTAAGGCTATAACTGCCTTTACAAAGGGAAACCACCAATTTCTTCTTGTCTGCTTTTGAGGTTTTGACCTTTAATGATAGCATAATTCTATATTCGGTCTCAAATTATGAAATATTTCTAGCAATTTTAAAGCTTCCATATTTGTATTTCCTCTCTCTACAAAAATCTCTTATTCTCAAGCTAGGGTAATTTGCATTTAACATTTTTAATTATGCCTGCACTTTTCATTTCCAGTAATATGGATTTGAGTGCAAGCGGTAAAAGGTATAAAGAAAAAATCTAAAATACAATGTTTTCAGCATATAAGAATTTGGAGTTGACTGACCAACTCAACTTGCTGGAGGCCACAAAGAGGACAAACAATTCATTAAAGAAAAGCGAAAGCAATACCTGTTTCTCTGGATATTTAGGAGCAGATATAAGTGAAACAGTCTCCATATGACCAAAGTCTACATCATAGCCAAGCATATAAATGTAAAGCATCTTCCAGACATATTTCTTCTTGTCATAAGGCGTCAAACCCTGCCAGAAAGTATACACATTAAGTTTAACAAATGTGTACTTAATCACTACTGCAAACTTACAAAAAATTTGAATTGTAACATGATCTGCATTTCACCTTGTAATCCACACATCAGCAATATGTTTGCCACAAGATATCATCACTTCATGCATGATTCATGCAATACCAATACTTCATGCAAGATCCATACAATTCGGAATAACAAGTTAGTTGCAAAAACCACATGCCTTGACTTCATGTCAATGTTGAAACCCAGTTGAGGAAAGGAGAACAAAAAAGGGCAACAGAAATGTATAGAGTTGTACATAAGATTAAAGGGAAAGTTAAAGGTTTTGTAAAACGACACCTTTTGCAATATCTTTAGGAGAACAAAAATTTGGAAGCAAAATTAGTCGACATTTATGAAAGTGTATTGAGAGAAGAAACTACACATGACCTTTTAAGAGGAGAGAGGTGTTTTTTTCTAGCATGGATCAAGTCTGCCATAGAGAGAATATATATTGGAGGCAAAAATCCAAGGCCGACTGACTAAAGTAAAAACACCATTTTTTCTCGTAAGATAGCAGTTTATAAAAGGAAATTCCGTAGAATAATAAATTTGAAGGGATAGACAAGAAACTTGAAAAGGAGGATGAGCAGAGAAAAGAGAATAATTTGAAAATCTCCTAAGGGAGCCAATTCCATAAACAAGGATAGAATCAAGTAGACGTTGCAGAATAACTGCAGGATTATTTCAGACAGTCATAACAAGAGACTGATGAGGCAAGTCAAAGATTTAGGCAGTCAAGCGGGTTGTATTGAATAGGGAAGAAAAAAAATTCTTCAGGTGGCTTTTAGATTGATTTTCTACAGGCTACTTAGAATCGCAATTGGACATCATAGTCAGAGAAGTAAGGAATCCAAACAATCAGGTAAAGTCCTTGTGGCACTTAACTCTACATGTGGGTATTGGTTCATGAGGGTTAGGATCTCAATAGTTTGGATAGATGTGGGTCAATATCACAACATAATTGTAACGTGCGCAAAGGTAGTTGCATGGACCCATAATTGTGGTCAATATCACAATATAATTGTAATGTGCGCAAAGGTAGTTGCATGGACCCATAATTGTAAGGGGTTCTACTTTATACAACACATCCCCAGAAGACCAAAAAGTCCAATCAAAATTAAAAACCAATAAATAGACAAGGATTATGAGTAGTAAAAAAGGTAGGGGTATGCCAATGACAATAGACAAGCTCCTTTGTCTTGCAGGCTTTGGATGGTGAAGTGAACCTTCATAAAATATAATTATTAATTATCAATCGTTATTTCAAAGACAGTGTTAATAACATATATAGATGTGTTAATAACATATATAGATAAGATAAGATCATTTTCTTAATTTTCTTTGCCTTTTTTATGTACCATGTGGAGGGATGAGGCACGTACGTAGTTATTGGCCAAAGGTTCTTTACTTATTAAGGATACCAAGTCTCTAGATACAGTAGCATATTTGATTTTATTTCTGCTTTAGTAGTGCTAAGGAAGAGGATATAAGTTCCATTGTATATACCATAGTTTTTAAACTCAAACTCAGACATTGACTCGATCACCTATCAACTCGGAATCGACTTGGAATCGGACTGACTCAAACTGATCTGATTTCAATGACTCCGTGCGGCGTGCACTAAAAAATATATTAAATAACTAAATTTTAATGAAAAAAATAATTTTAAAGCTTTCAAACCATGATTCCAAACCATTAGAGACAAAATATGCAAAGTTTGCTCATCTATATACCATGCAAGGGTGTATATATCAAAATGGCACCGAGTGCAATACATATCAGCAACAAAATACATAATAAATGAGGCTCTAAATGGCCTCTAGAGTACATAAAACATGCAATAACTACAAGCTACTGGTGTACTACATGTTCATATTATCAGAGTTTTTGTGTAGGCAAAATTCATGTTCAAAGCTTATTGTTTTGAGGGTAGTTTTAGTTCCAATTCATAGTAGTTTAGGTTTTCAATTTTCTAAGTGCTAATATGTATCCCATTATCTGATAAATTTAACATGAACTAGGATCTTGTCACCAATTGCCTTCCTTTAAATAGGAAGCATGGAAAACCAGATGGACATATGAAGGAGGAGGCAACTCCAATCTGTAAGCCATACTGCCGATCCTCTACAACACCTTATATGGACTGTATTGCTTGGGTGGTAGTTTATTGTCCGCCACCTCAAAGTGCGTTTTGTTGTGATGTCATTGTCAAACTTGACCTTCACAGCAGGGATTTTACTTAGATATCTCTTGGGTCTCTGAGTTTTGACTAAGTTGGTCCCTAGAGATGCTTGGCAGTCACAGACTACAGTGAATGTGTTTGGATGTCATATTTACTCTCTCCAGGTCATCTGTGAACATTAACATGAGAGAGATGTGAGGTAAGTAGAGGGGGGGGGATGTATTTATAATACGTTTTTAGGGTTTAGAGATTAGATTTTTTAGTTTTTAGTTTTAAAAAAAAAACGAATTTTTAATGAACAGTATGCGCAGGTGGGTCCAGAATCTAACCAGCCGAGTAGGCACGGACTCGACCAGTTTGACCAGTTCGGTACCAAACCGGTCACCGAACCAATTTGAAGGCCGATTTGAATCGGCCAGCTATCCAACCGATTGGTTTGGAGAGTTGATATCGACTCAGGCTGAGTCTAAAAACACTGGTACATACCCTTCCGCTTTTTTATTTGTTGATGTAAATATTTTCTATATATATAAGACGTATTTTTCAAAAAAATAGCCACATAAGACCTAAACGCAAGGTGGGAGGGGGGGAGAAGAAGAGCACTCCCCCATCATGTCCTCAAAGAAGGGGCCAATGCACTGTCTAATAATCTCATCCGAAGAGAGCCCCGAACCGAGGGGACCAAGATGCATGATCCTGAGAGAGCACTAACCATCCACAACAACTCTCCCAACACTCGAGGTCATCATATCTTGGACAAGCTTTCCTTAACGAGCAAACTTTCATATTCCTATGCTAGAATGCATAGGGACCATATGGACATTACCTATGAGTTGTTTGGATGGAAGAATTGCTCACTTGTAATTAATAAGCCATCATATAAATGACAATGGTCAGTTAGACAATTTTTTTAAATCGACTTTGATGACCATACTATTATCCATTGGAACCATATAAAATGAGGAGAGAGACGTGCAANGTTTGGATGGAAGAATTGCTCACTTGTAATTAATAAGCCATCATATAAATGACAATGGTCAGTTAGACAATTTTTTTAAATCGACTTTGATGACCATACTATTATCCATTGGAACCATATAAAATGAGGAGAGAGACGTGCAACTTGGAATGTAGAGTACGAATTCCTCGTGACCCATCTTTTGCACCCTATTTTATGGCAATGCTCTACCATTATGTCATTGCACTTCATCATCTATTCTGTGGAATGCAAACACGAATATTTAACTCAAACATTTTAGATTGTTTCAACCTCTATAGCTAACTCTAGCTTGCCTTAGCATCCTCTCTTGTACTACACCTAGTTTCAACATTTAGCATCTCTTATACTTGTGTCTTCTCTTATCGTTTCTTTTAGTTAGTTAGCTAGATACTTAGATCCTTATTTCTGCTTTTGATAGCATGGATATAGGAGTTGCTTTGGCACTCCCACTTTGTACTAACACTAGATGTAATCTTTTAGTCCCATTGACCTACTTTTGTAGTCATTTGTTGGCCATTAATAAACTTATCTTATCTTATCTTTCATTGTGTGTGTGCACCAATAATGCATTGAATAAGATCGTACCAAAGCTAATAGTAAATAGGCTAGCAAAGGTGCTTATTAGCAGGAATACTAAGGGTTTCTTTAAAGATAGGTAAATTGTGGCCAGTGACATCATAATGCATGAAACCTTGAACTCTGCCAAAGTGGAAAGAAGGATAGCTCTTCTTATGAATCTGGATATCCTTTTTGTATCAAGTAGTTGGAATGGTAAGGGGGTGTATATATTCCCCCCCCCCCATAGTCCAAGTCAATGGCTTGTGTTAAAATTCTCCAAACCACTAAGCAAACTTAGATTTCCTTCTAATGAGTGAAGGTGAAGAGAAATTTTTAAGTTCATACACTCCAATGGTTGTGGGCCTATGTCATCTAGTTCATTGACAAGTAGTTTGTATTATGTTTCCTTCATTGATGATTCCTCTCATAAATGTTGGATTTTCGTCACAAAATCTAAAGATCCATTGTTTAGTAAATTTAAAGAATTTAGAGCCTTGATCGAGAATCGAACAAGAAATCATATCAAGGTGCTTAGATCAAATAATGGAGGAAAGTACACCTCCAAAATTTTGATGGGGTTGTAGAAAGAAAGAACAAATCCATCATTGAAACAATTAATTGAAACAATTAAGGCCATGAATCGTGACGTGTACTTGCCCATGCTTCTACGGGTTGAAGCAAGTTATACAGTTGTCTACATCTGAAACAAGTGTCCACAAAAGATTCTTGCGCACAAACACCAAAATAAGCCTTTACCAATAAGAAGCCATAGGTATCTCATTTTCGTGTTTTTGGTTGCCCTATTTATATTCATGTTCTAGATGAGAAACAGACTAAATTTGAGCCCTCTAGTATCAAAGGGAATTTTGTTGGCTACATTGAAACTTCCAAGGAGATTGGATCTACATAACAACACAGTGGCATATGAGGGTAAGTCAAGACATGAAGTTTGATGAGGATGAGTGATCCTCAAGGACATATAAGCCTTTGTCGATAATTGAAGAAGGTGTAAATTCTATTGTTCCAAATTCAAATCTAAAATCACATGAGAATTCAGTTTCAAATCAGCAAGTAATAAGCCATATAGGAAAGGCCACACCACCCTCCAGCTTAGCCAAGAAGCCAAGATGGCCCCAAGTCTTGCAAGATGCATAAGAACATGTTGGCATGCCCAAATCTACATTTTGGGTGAGTCATCCACCTAAGAAGCTTCCTGCTTATGTTGCATTAATGAATTCCATTCTTGTGACTGAGCCTTGTAGCTTTGAGGAGGCCACTACAAAGCAAGTATGGCATGATGCCAAAGCAGTATAACCCCATTCTCAAGAACGATGGCTAGGAGAGAGTTTCAAGACCAATTTAGAAATCACCGATTGATTACAAATGACTCTACAAGATCAAGCATGCAACTGATGGGAGCATTGAGAAGTACAAGGTCAAATTTGTAGTGAGCGGGTTCTCTCAATAAAAGGGAGTTGACTATGATAAGGAATTTGCTACAGTTGCCAGGCATACCTCCATTCGTACCATTATGTCTATGGCTTCTTGTTTTGTTTCGTCTTTACATCAAATGGACATGAACACTACATCCTTTAATGGTGTGATTGAAGCAGAGGTTTATATAAATTGACGAAGAGAAATCAAGATAAATGAGTGGAACACCCATGTTTGCAAACTAACGAAAGCTCTTTATGGGTAAGCAAGGACTACAGATGTTTGCAAGCTGAAGAAATCTCTTTATGGGTAAGGAAGGACTACAGGCATGGTATGCCAAGATTGATGAGTATATATATAAGTTGGGGCTTTCGAAGACTTCTGCAAATTCTAATCTTTACTTTGTAATTGAAAAATATGGTCTACTTGTCTTGGTCCAGCTTGTAGATGACCTTATCATTACAAGAAACTTTAACCAACTCATTTCATGGTGTAAGAAGGAATTGGCAAGTGAGTTTGATATAAAGGACATTGGTCTCTCGCACTATTTTTTGGGATAAGTGGTTTGGCAGATTGTAATTGAAGCATTCCTTGGACAAAAGAAGTATACTTTGGAGATTCTGAAGAGAATTCAGATATTGGATTGTAAGCCTATCTCTACCCCAATGGTTACAAATTTGAAATTGGCTTGTGATGAGGATTCATATTTGGTTGATCCTATCCTATGCAAAGAACCAATTGGGTCATTGATGTACTTTGTGAATAACAAGCCAAACATATGTTATGCAATTAATACAACAAGTCAGTTTAGGGTAGACCCTCAACAATCTCATTGGAAAGTTGGTAAGCACATGCTCAACTACTTGAATGGCACAATTCATTATGGCATGCAGTATGCAAGATATGGTGACTTGTCACTATATGGTTTTGATGATCTAGAATGGACAAAAGATTAGTCATGTTGCCATCCTAATACACACCTGGGTTATCGTGGAAGAAACCTTCAATCCACTTGGTGTGTTCTTGGGGGCAAGTCTCGAGTCAAGGTGTTGTCACCTGATCCTCAACTCCTCCGTCTAG
>ML779572.1:1119405-1133140 GCA_009831015.1 Picea engelmannii
ATTACTAGGGTGGGTGAAATGGAGGGGGTGGGGATCTCTTTAAATAGCATTAGTAAGGCAAAATAACCCTCAGTTGCACACCAAAACACCTTACAACTCCAACTTGCATGAGAAAACATGAGCCAAGTCCTTCTCTGTTACTTAGGTTTTAGGTTTTAGGGGGTTTTAGGTTCTAGGGACCAAACCGGCCGACCGGTTCAGTTTATTGGTCGGTTTGAACCGGTCGACCATCAAACTGGGAAAACCGGCCGGTTCCGGTTCCGATTCTCCTGTAAGGAACAGATCATCCACATATAATACTAAGATAACAGGATGATTCTGTAAAATCTTTATATAAAGATTGGGATCAGCTATACTCTTGGTGAACCCAAGACTCTGTAGAAAGCTGTCAATTCTCCCATACCAAACTCTCGGAGCTTGCTTCAATCCATACAAGGTTTTCTTGAGTTTGCACACATGGGATTCTTTCCCATGGATCACGAACCCTTCAAGTTGTTCAATATAAACCTCTTGCTCAACTTCACTGTTAAGAAAAGCAGCCTTAACATCCATCTGGTGAAGTTTCCAACCAAAAACTGCAGCAAGAGAGATAATGATCCTGATGGAAGTATATCTGGCAACAGGAGCAAAGATCTCGTCATAGTCAATTCCTTCTTCCTGAGAGAAGCCACAATCCACAAATATAGCCTTGAATTTTTCAACACTGCCATCTATTGTATGCTTTATTTTATAAAGCCAATTGGAGGTTACCACTAATTTACCACGAGGTCTTGGGACCACTACCCATACATCATTCTTTAGAATTGAATCATACTCTTCTATCATAGCATTTTTCCACACTTGATGTTTGGAGGCTTCTTCAAAGGTGGAAGGTTTTGAGTCAATCACAAGATTCAATTAAGCTATTAGGCTGGAGTACTTATCTGGTTTCTTGCTTTCTCTGAAGGTGCCTTTAGGTGTTGCATGCTTTTCTGCTTCTTTTAGAATTTTCTGACACCAGGCTGGTTTCCTCTTAACAGGAGATTTCTCTAAGGGAAACTCAATAGTATCCCTTGTGGGATCCACTGAAGGTTTTGAGGTCTCCTCCCTCTGCACATCTGAAAGAGGTGAATCTGAAGGTTCAGGAGATGGAGCTTCCTGCTCCTCTGTATCACATGGAAGTTCTCTGGCACGACGTTGCTTCTTCATGAAAAGTCACATCTCTGCTAACCTCAAAGAACTTTTGACCTAGGATATCAATTCTGTAAGCCTTTGAGGTTTCATTGTATCCCACAAAAGTTCCTTTCTTTCCGGAGGGCTCTAGCTTAATCCTCTTTTCTTTTGAAATATGAATATAGACTGGACTACCAAAGATTCTCAAATGATCAACTGAGGGCTTTATACCAGTGAAAACTTCTTCTGCAGTTTTCTCTTCAAGGGCTTTATGAGGACACATGTTCTGAATGTAGACTGCAGCACTTGCAACTTCGGCCCAAAGAGATAACGGTAAATTCTGATCATACATCATGGCTCTAGCTGCTTCACAGATCGTTCTGTTCTTTCTTTCTGCAACCCCATTATGCTGGGGATTATAAGGCACAGTCAGCTCCCTCTTAATCTCGGAAGCCCGGCAGAGTTCATCATACTTGTAGTAGTCAAATTCTTTTCCATTGTCTATTCGAAAAACCCGGATGTGTCTTACCTGTCTGATTCTCAACAAGATTCTTGAAATCTTGAAATCTGTTGAAAGATTCATCTTTAGTCTTTAAAAAATAAACTCAAGTTTTACGAGAACAATCATCAATAAAAATGATATAGTAAAGACAACCATTCATAGATGGAACAGTCATAGGTCCACAAAGATCAGAATGAATTAGATCTAAAATGCCATTAGTTTTCCTATTGCTGTGAGGATAAGCTTTCTTTGTATTATTACCGAGAGCACAGCCTCTACAAACACTATCATGCTCAAGTGAAAACACTGGCATACCTGTTACCATCTTTTGCAAACCTGGAAGTGCGTTGTAGTTGAGATGTCCAAGCCTTTTGTGCCAGAGTTCACAGGGGTTTATCATCTCGTGAGCTAATGCTTGAACAACTTGACCTGTGATTTTGTAAAGTCCACTCTCACGAGTTTTGATAGTCATGGCAAAGCTCAAATCTCCATTTGAGGGCCACATGAGAGCCTTCCCTTTGGTGAAGGCTATTGAGTATCCTTTGCTTTCTAACACTGCAATTAAAATAAGATTTTTCTGTAAACCAGGAACATAAAGAATTCCATCAATATGAAATACATTACCTAATTGAAGCTGAAATGAAGCAGATCCAAACCCTTTTATGTCATATGTACCATCATCACCCAGTTCTACCTTTACATTGAAATTCTTATCCCGATAGTGTGCAAGATTTTGTTTGAACTTGTCATGTGTTTGGAGGCACCACTGTCCATTAACCAAACCTCCTTCGACTTGGTTATAGTGCCAGAAAGAGGTGAGATGAGATAATATTCTTGGTGTTGTTCTTGCTCTTTGGTGGTTGCCCTGGTTCTTCTTCTTTGAGATTCCTGTTGAGGCTCTGCTTCTTCAGTGGCAATTGAGGCATGGAACTTACCTTTTCTTCTCTGCTGAGAGGGAGGGTTCCTGCAATCTTTTGCATAATGTCCTAGCTTATTGCAGTTAAAACATCTTACTTTAGATAAATGAGGATGAAGATGAGATAACTTACCTTGAGGTTTCTTACCTTTGTCTTTGGGTTGAGGAAACTTCTTCCATCTCTTGGCTTTAGCTGAAAGGGCATGATCTCTTATAGTTGAGTGCTCATTTCTACTTTTTAGTCTTCCTTCTTCTTCTAAGCAATCATGCCATAATCTCTCGAAGTTAGGTTGAGCTTCTCTTCCGTTGACTAAAGCAAGAAAGGTTCCCCATGACTCAGGGAGTCCATCAACTGCAATTTGTACAAGGTCATCGTCATCCACAGCAACTCCTATTGTTGTAAGTTGATCTCTGGTTTGAGCAATCTTGGAGAAGAAGGAAACGATGGTTTCATCCTTTCCCATCCTTAAAGTACGTAGTTATTTCTTTAATATTCTCTTCTGAGTTGGAGCCTTCTCTTCATAGAGATTTGCTAGGGCATCAAAGCATTCTTTGGCAGCCCTTGGATGACCAATGATGGGTATCATGTTGTCCTTAACTAAGTCAAAAATTATTCTTTTAACTTTGGCCTGTCTCTTCTTCTAAGCTACCCTGCCAGTATTTGAAGTGGGTTCTTCTATTACCCTGGTAACCAGCTCATCCAAGTCACCCTCTTCTAGGATGTTGAGTATCCTACACTTCCAAGCATTGAAGTTGGAGGCCCCTTCAAGTCTATCTTCAACTTTGACTGAAGATGAGGCCATGCTGAGTTCTGGATCAAATTATGAAAATGATTTACTGTTGATCTGCAAAACAAACCCTAACAAGTGGATCTACGCAGGCTCAAGTCTGCAATTCTTGAGCTCTTTTCACGCCCTAAGCTCTAATACCATGTTAGAATTAGGAAAAATTGAAAAACAAAATGCTAGTAAAATGTTATGTTTATTAGATCAACACACGTAAGAAACAGATCTAAATTAAATTCTGAGGATAATCAAAATTTCTAACTGTAAAAACAAACCTCAAACTTACATCTTGATCAATGAAAGATGTACTTGTCACATGTGTGGATGTATACCTCTAAAATATGCTCAGACATTAGTTTAGGTTCATGGATCAAACCTCTAGGGTTTGATCTCTGTCAATATGAACTGTGGGACAGTTTTGCCAAAGATATAGACCCCCAAAAGATGTTGTCCACCACTTGAGACAGCAAGAACACCACAAAGAAAAACAGCAGGAACTCAAAGACTGAAACAGTAAACCCTCCACAATTTAAACAGCAAACCCTCCACATAGGAAAAAGCAAACCCTCGACACATGAAATCTGGACAACAAGTAGAAACTCCCACAGGAGACTCAGTTCAACACGCGGCAGCCAGGAGGAGAGGCCACGGCGTTCACACAGCAAGGAGACAGCCCTGAAAAGAGGTCGCGGCACCTGTGCTCAGGTCCATGGCCCTAATAGGCAAATTCGGCACCCTAAAGGAGGCACCTCAAGCACTTCAATAGGTCCAACAGCTAATGGAAGACACCTCTGCACAAATGGACGGGTCCGGCAGCTAATGGAAGACACCTCTGCACAAATGGACAGGTCCGGCAGCACTTCATACACCAGCAGTTGGAAGAGGAAGCTCCCAGCCAACACCAAGACCAAGCAAACAACTCAAATCTGAAACTGATACACCAAATGGAGAGGCCGCACCACACAAGGATAGAAAGACTAAGGTAGTCACAGCAATAGAAGAGAGAAGTGTGAGTGTGTGTAATGAAATGCTAGAGGATAGGGTCTTTTTATAGTTAGGGAGAGGGGTTAAGGAAAATATAATAATAATTAAATATTGACAATTAATTAATATAAATATTAATTAAATGTCAATTAATATTAATATAAATTATAAAAAACCCAATCACATAAAACAAGAGGGAAAGCAAGACAACAAGGAGGAACCTTTTAGGACAAAGTCAAGGGGGGGTCCATAATGGCAAAACATGTCCACATGAGTCTCATAATGACTTATAAACTTTATCATCACTGCATAAGAGGGTACATCAACAATGTGGTCATGTCTAGCTTCACAGACACTCCTAGGTCTCATGGACCATCCCGGGAGAGAGGAAGGAGATCACACATCAACACATCTTGGTATTTCACCAAGATCTACCTGGTCAAAGACTAGGTTGCCCCAGAACACATCTGGGCGGCCTAGAACACATCTAGGGTCTTATCCACCAAGGTACAAGACCAAGGATCAACCCATGCATTAAGAAAGGGCTCCCTAGAACACATCCAGGGGCCCTAGAACACATCTACAGATTTATATCAACCACCAAGGAATACATCCAAGGATCAATCCAAGCACCGGGCAAGGATTCCCTGGAATACATCCAGGGGCACTAGAACACATCTAGGGACTTACTGCTTGGTCCAAGACCAAGAACCCCAGTCATATACTGGGGGGCCTCACTAGGGTCTTTTGCCATGGCACTCACTGCTTGGTCTCATACCAAGAAACCCCAGGAGTGTGTTGGGGGCCATAGTCCTCAGCTAGGGTCTTATGCCATCCTCCAAGAGAATGGCTCTTGCAGTTGCACTAAATTCAACAATATATTCTCCAGTTTGGGTTAAAAAAAAATAAAAAATTGGAAATTGTGAGGGGCACCCAGAGGTCACCAAGATCTACCTGGTCAAAGACTAGGTTGCCCCAAAACACATCTGGGGGCCCTAGAACACATCTAGGGTCTTATCCACCAAGGTACAAAACCAAGGATCAACCCATGCATTAAGCAAGGGTTCCCTAGAACACATCCAGGGCCCTAGAACACATCTACAGACTTATATCAACCACCAAGGAACACATCCAAGGATCAATCCAAGCACCTGGCAAGGATTCCCTGGAACACATCCAGGGGCCCTAGAACACATCTAGGGACTTACTGCTTGGTCCAAGACCAAGAACCCTTGTCATATACTGGGGGGCCTCACTAGGGTCTTTTGCCATGGCACTCACTGCTTGGTCTCATACCAAAAAACCCCAGGAGTGTGCTGGGGGCCATAGTCCTCAGCTAGGGTCTTATGCCATCCTCCAAGAGAATGGCTCTTGCAGCTGCACTAAATTCAACAATATATTCTCCAATTTGCGTTAAAAATAAATAAAAAAAATTGGAGGAAATTGTGAGGGGCACCCAGATGTCCCGCTTTTCGTGGGGGGCACCTAGGCGTCCCCCCCTACATGTGAAACATCCCTCATTCTTGGCAAAACATTTTGCTTCGCGTTTCACAACTTGGAGGATGTCAAGAAACATTTCACAAGGTGTCCCACCATCTCAGAGGCACAAGAATGCATCCTCAACCTTGGGGAGTGCATCCCCATGTAACACTGAAAAAATCAAAGCAAATAAAATTTAACTAAAAGTCAACCACAAAATGGAGCTTATCAAAAGAAGAACCCTTGAAAGTGAAAAGTGGGAAAGTAACAAATTGCATCGAATGTCAATAATTCTGAAGCAACAAAACAATTCCCATGATCAATACAGAGAAGTCTTACCTTAAAAATTTGGCCAATTATTCTGTTAATAGGAAGCATGTAACCAAGGCTAGATTGATTGTCTATGGATAAAATACACTTACAAAGATGGGAAGGCAACTTCATTGAGCCCTTCCAATTTTGAAAAAACATAGTTTTATGTCACTCGTGCTGGACCTAAAAAGTCAGTTTGCTTCAATTTGGATTATTTTTTGTTAAAATTTTGACCAACCATTATAAGAACTGGTTTTTTGCATTACGTACTCTTTCTGTCTATATAGTGGCATACGTGGTGGTCCTTGCACACCAAAGCACATGGGGAGGACTTAAACAAACCAACCAGATCTCTTAGTTCACATGTTTTATAGTGAAAACAAAGTGAAGCCAAAGATGTTGCAATAAAATCATCTTTGAATAGACAGCCCTGGACAATGTATATGTTTGAACATGTCACCTAGTGTTGCACCGAAACAATTGGCATGGTTACCATCCATAGAATTACTGTATATTCTGAAATTAAGTACTTAAGCCTGGACAGGATGAATAGTCTAAGGAACGAACCGTGAAGGCAACAGAAACATAATGCCTAAATCAGTGCACAATTACAACTACAGTATAAGGGATCATCAATTGTCATACACAACAAGAATCCATGCATTTATAGAGGACATGGTTGTGGTTCTGTTCATTCCAATATACGCACCAGACAAGTTCAGACGTCTCTATAAATTATTCATTAATGTTCAGAACAACTAACTTCGCTCCATGTTTCATTCATCTTCTACAGCACCTAATGGAGCTATCTGTCCCAACATATACCCAGATCAAGTTCAAAAACTTTGCACGAAGTTTCAACTAGCACAGACCCATCTAAACTCGTATCTGATATGCACATGAGGTTGAATTCCAATATTTAATGCAGAGGCATTTGTGTGAACTTGAGATATGCATCATCATAGCTTTGCAACCATGAGCCGCATATCAAACCTGAGTATGGGTTTAGATGGGTCTGTGCTAGTGTCCATATTCCATGCATCCAATATACCATCTGAATCCAAAGCACCAAACTACAGAAGTTGAATTCTAATATTTGATACAGATATTTGTTTGAACTTGAGATATGCATCTCCATGGCTTCACAAGCTCGAGCTGCATATCGAACCTGGGTTCAGGTTTAGATAGGTCTGTGCTGGTGTCCATATTCAATGCACCCAATGTACCATTTGAATCCAAAACACCCAAATGTTGAGGTTGAATTCCAATATTTGATACATAGGAATTTGTGTGAACTTGAGATATGCATCTCATGGCTTCACAACCTCAAGCTGCATGTCAAACCTAGGTTCGGGTTTAGATGGGTCTTTGCTAGTCCATAATCAATACACCCAATGTACAGTTTGAATCCAATGCACCGTTACTCGAAGCGTTGACGTATTCCCCCACCCACACCTGGTCTGTAGATCACCCTGATTCTCTTGATGCAACAAAATTTCTTCAAACTGCTATCCTGGGCTACATGTCGGTCAGTTCCTAAGTGTCCAGAGAGTTTGTCACTTAATGTGCTTGCAAACCGATACTCTGATTTAAATTGATGAAGCATTAACATTACTTTGATTTCAATCTGCTGAGAGCTGCCCTAGCCTTTTGTCCATTGATTCGCTTTCTTTTTGCAAAACGAACATGATAAATGGCCCTAGCTCGCAGATCACAATGCTAAAAATAAAGAAAATAAACAAATTAAACCCCATCCCATGGCTTTAAACGCAATTTCCCCTGTGCTTTGAGTGTGCATTTTCCCTAGATCGGCGGAGATCTTTGCATTTCACAAGCAACCAAAACCAAACAATATTCCAATTGAAATAGAAAATGAGACGAATCCAGAAACACGAAGATTTACCCGTTCATTTTTGAAACGCGTCCTGATGTTGCCGAGCTCTTTGTCGACTCTCTGGCGCTCCTGCTCCTTGTTCTGACAGTTCCTTACGTCGCTTATAAAGACCGACAGCCCTCTCATTCCGGACAGAGCCATCTTCACCCGGCCGATCCAATCCACAGATCAATCAATCAATTCTCTCGATTAGGGATTAATGAACACCTGACAGCAGCTCCTCAGATCCGAAGGTAAAACCGCATCATACCATGGATTTTTCTACCAAAACATCATCGTCATCATCATCCGATGCCCTAACCGATTGCATTCGTCTCCGCTCGGCCCTCCCTCCTATGAAGAAGTAGACTCTGCAACCATGGGGGAAGAAAACTTTTTGCCAATTGGGTATTTTCAATTTTTTCGCCCTTGGCCCTTTTTTTTATTTCGCCATGACCCAGTTATTATTATTCATGTATTAACTCTCGAGTTAGGTGAGCCAGCAGGAGGAGAATACGGTAATTACCATTGCTATAAGGACGGACCTGTAGCTATATAATAGCGGATCAGGGGAGGATGGTTTGACTGTATCAAGGTTGTCAAAGGCCCCGCCGCCGCATTAGCTTAAAGGGATATTTTTGTGCATGTGACCTTAGTCTTTGTGGCCGCCCGCGGTGTTGAACCCGGGACCGCCGTGAATTAAAAGCCGTTGCGAACGACCGGGCCATTACCTTTTTAATTTTCGCTGTTTTAATCATTCGCTTTTTGACAAAAAGCATGAAACGCTAACCTTTAATCAAATATTTAACGAAATATTGTATTTTTAATTATTGAAGATATCAACTCCTTAATTCGTCTTCTTCTTTATCGTCCAAACTAAAACTTTATGTGTCAAAACGTAACATTGCTTTTGTGAAGATTTCGTATTGTTCTGAATGAGTGTAATGTTTTGGAATGTATAATGTGAGCAGATTTAATGATTAAGAAATTATTTTTTTTCCATTTATATTTGGAACATATTCAAGGATAGGATATGTACAATTTTATAAATTAAGTAGTGGAAACATTTTTTTTGTGTTTATAAACAAGAGGTTTTTTTTTTTTTTTTTTTCCAAAAAAAATTATCTCGAATTTATTATATCAAATAAATTCATTTACAATAGGAGGACTGTATTCAGTTTTGTCAAAATGCTCTTTCGATGTTGGTCCATACAGACAATAACAGCAATAATAGTGTTAGCTTTCCATGCATAGGATGAGGGAATACATAACTAGAGATGAAGACTCCCCATCGACAACCATTGATCGAATCCTGGACCAGATTTCAGTGTTGTAGATATGTGGGCAGGCCGCTTCATTCGAAAATATTTAGAGAGGTAATGGGGCTCTCGATCCCTCTATCACAGTGATAGACCGAGAGCCTCCCTATCACTTCGGATAGTGCCCTCTTAGAGAGTGCATCTGCTGCCCTATTATAGGAGCGAGAAACGTGCTGAAATTTGAGATTGGAGAAGCGCTGTGTAAGGTTGTGTATTTAAATTTATCGTTTCACTAGGCTTTGATTTTAAAAATATAATATTGTTGTTATTGATAGGGGTAAAGTGAATATACATCTAAATAGTTCGAGCATAATTATAAGTATTTGATATACAATGTCATGTATGCCAAAAAGTGTTGATCTATCATGTCGGTATTCTCCAACCAAACCTACCCTTGCTCTCCCAACATCACAGTGCCTTGGTGACCCCAAGGGGGTCGAGGGGCAACCTTCGTGTACATGAAATCTCCATAGCAATTGGCACATCAAATTCTAATTGTGTGTACCATATTCAATAGTGTCTGCATGTAGAATTCAACAATGTCACACGTCCACTTCGACACATTGTGTAAACCCACCTCTACACCCTATGCACGCACCAATGATATCAAGCATTTACGTGAGGATACTTACCCATGCACATTGACAACGACACATGTCTCAACAAAAAGGTGAACAATTATTGACACTTACGGCACTAAATTGTCTTCAACAACCGAACATGATAATTTGTCATACACATAGTATAAATGCCAACTATCCAATGCATCGAGTGAGGCGTTTCCTCTTTGAAATATTGAATATGTCAACACCTAAATTGCACCTACTAAGTTAGACATTTAGTCTTAAATTTAGAGCCAACACATATTCCCCTTCAATTCTAATTATTTTGCTTGTAACATTGAACTCATTTCACCAAAGGTGGTAGGATCCACTAGTGGTGAGGAATTAGGAGTTTTCCACCAATAACCAATGTTAAATTCTAGTGAGGGTTTATGACCCCCAAGGTTTCCATGGGGGCACCCAAAGGCAGTAGTTAAATGTGTGAGGCTTGCATTGCATTCCTCTCATATAAGTATTTGATGCACGACATCATGTGTGCCAGAAAGTGTCAATTTTCCATGTCAACCTTTTCCAACCAAGCCTACCCTTGCTCTCCCAACATTATAGTGCCCCTAGTAGCCCTAATGGGGTCGAGGGGCAACCTCCATGCACATGAAACCTCAATAGAATTTAACACAACGAATTTTTAATTGTGATGTACCACGTTCGACAACCTTGTGCGCACGCTGCAATAACATGTGCATGCACACTTCAATAGTGGCACAACTACACTTCGGCAACCTATCTACACCCATCTCTACACCTTCTGCACGCACTGATGATGTCAATCATTTCCACGAGGAATATTACCTATACATGCTAACAACACATGGTGCACCAAGAAAGTGAACAATGATTGACACTTGAGACACTGAATTGTCTTCAACAATCAAACATAAAAAATTTATCATATACATAATATGAATGGCAACTATCCAATCCTTTGAGTGAGACATTTTCTCTTTAAACTATTGAATGTGATAGCACCTAAATTGCACCTATTAGGTTAGATCTTCGGTCTTAAATTTAGAGCCAACACATATTCCTCATAAATTCTACTTCTTTTGTTTAAAATATTGAACTCATTTCACCAAAAGGGGTTGGATCCACTAGTGGTGAGGAATTAGGGGTTTTCCACAAGTGACCAAGGTTCAATTTTCATGAGCTCTTCTAACTCCTAAGGTTGTCATGGGGACACCCGAAGGCATTCCTTGATTGTGGAGGCACTCCTCGCGTACAAATAAGTAGATCAAAGCCCACATTTTTTGTCATCCTTGAGACCATACATTAATCGTTACACCTCATTGTGGCCATATTTTTTGTCAACTTGGCTAAGTGTTACACTTATATTTGCCACCCTAGGGGCACATATAGAACCTTCTCAAAAGGGTTACTAGAGTATACATACACATGTACCTAATAAGGGTTTCCAAAACCATGGGAAAATACCATGGGTTTCCAAAACCATGGGCAAATATCTACCATGTAATACCATGGGTCTCTAGAACCATGGGCTCATAAACCACCATTAGGCAAATTCCTATTTACTAGGAGGAAGAGCGCTTCATTCCTTGATTTTGGGAGATAATTCCTATTTCATGACTACAGGGCTCACTTGAGTGAGGATATTCTTCCCCTAAATAAAGGCGCACCTCTTCTTGAGTCGTGCTTTAGTTACACTAAATGAAGTCTAATTTGCATACATTGGAATTATCAACAAGAGTGCATGCCTTCCTTGGAATCATCACTAAGAGTATGCCTCACATGTGAATAAGAGTAATTCACTCCACTTGAGAATATATAGTCAACTATGGATTGAATGGCGAGTTAACCAAGACTATGTGGTAGATCACTAGTGTTTCACTCAATGCATGTCCTAAGTAATCTCTAGAATCTGAAATATGGCACATTATCTCATCACATGGAGGAAATATATGGTGGGTTATTTATGCATGGAGGTTTGCTTAGAGAAGGAGGAATAATTGAGAGTAAATTTACATTATTGGAATTCCAAGAGAGTGAGGGTGAAGGAAGAGCGAAGGCAAGGACCAAGGAGGACTGCAACACAAGACTTAAAGGATTCAAGCTTGATGTAAGGTTCCCTATTTTATCAATATAGATCAATGTTACTTTCCCCCCTCAATGATTGCCTTTTCGATTACATGATTTGTGGTTCATTATTGAATAAATTAGATATGATTGGATTCAAGTTTCTTTAACACTTAAAAGGATTCGTAGATTGGTATTCGTTTGTTGCTTGTGTGCAGGAAGTGGATCACGGAAAATCACATGAATCAAAGTTGGATCTCTAGAGTTTCATCAACCGGACACGTAGGGACAACCGTCAGTTAATAAGGTACACCTCTCTCCCCTCTAGTGTAAAATGAAAATAATATGATTAGATCCGGGAAAATAATATTATCTATCGATTGTCTATCTTAGATCAAAGGTAGATCCAAGGGAGAACCCACCTATCCGTAGGAGAGAGATCTTCATTAACACTAAGATCTAATGATTATTTGATGGGAGTTTTCTACTATCGACTAAGGTTCGATTCCTAACATATGGTTGGAAATGCTTTGTTAGTGTGTAGTTCGATTATGCTTTAGCAACAATGAGATGAAGAAGTGGACCTAATGACAAAGAACATGTGTTTTCTTCTCATAGGTCACATGTCAATTCCAAAGGAGGGTAGAGTATGTACATGTGAGCAAGTTGTTATTTATGGATATTTGTGTGGTGTTGGTAAAATACCAACACCGTCATTCTCACTTTTGAACTAAAAAATAGAACAATACTAAAAAAATAAAATCCACCTCGTCATTCTCACTTCTGAACTAAAAAATAGAACAACACTAAAAACAAAATTTCCACCTCATATTAAACACTCGCAACCAATTTACACATGTCAAATATTTATATAATTTAAAAAATCAATTAATACTGTATGCCAATGTTCATCCTCTTATCATACTTCTTCAAAGTCTCTACAAAATGGCTTTAAAGTGTCTTGCATTAAGACAACCATGAAGGAAATTGCAAGGATCTCTTGACCACATGTCAATGAAGCTAGTGCAAAAATCCAAGGTTATTCTTACCTTCTTTTTTTCCAGGTTATAAAGTTTGAGGAAAACTCTTGAGTACTTCCCCTCATTTTTAGGATGGTACCCAAGGTAAACCCTAGAATCTCAGGGCACAAGGTCGATCAACAACAAGGCTCAAAGCCATTACAAATATATACTTGTTATGAGCTCAATATATCACTTAAGTGAATTGAATTTGGGCGAGGAAGAAAACAATCATTCCTCTCAACCACCCAAACTAAATCCAATTGACATGCTTATAGCAATCAAATATTTAGAAGATAAGAACATCAACCTCAATCCTATGCATGGTGAGTTTGGTGAAAATACAATAATCCAAATTAAATTGATATGTAAGATGTTGTGAATGTGTTGTCGTTGATGTTTGAAACTATATTAAAAAAATACAAAGTTAAAAGTTAGAATACATCATGAATGGAATCAATTGAGCACCTCCCACATCAAGAATGAAATATGCTTATTAACCAATTTAAGGATGGATGAGTGTAAAATGTGATAATATACTTTTGTGAATATATATTTAAAATAATAAAAATATATTAAATTTACATTGAAGAGAATTCTGATAATCAAAGGAATTTGCGCTTTGACAAAAGTAAAGTTGACATTTTCTTAAAGGATTTAAATAGTAAATTAAACCTCCTAACTTATAAGGACAACATTGAAGAACTCTGTCATAATTTTACAACTACCCTTTCCACTTCTAT
>ML779572.1:1139355-1153889 GCA_009831015.1 Picea engelmannii
AGTTTCGCAGTTCATCAAAAAGTTGGATCAGCTTCCCGAAATTGAAATCCCTCGATCTGTTGCTCACAACAAAGCCCTCGCCTACACCTCCAAAGGCCTCATAGGACAATTTACTAGCCTATGGCCTTCACCCCATCAAGTGGAACTGTGCATTGCGCAGAACTGGCAACCTCTCATCAAGGGATGACTAAATCACTTCTTTTGTGGTAAGGGTTTCTATACTTTGTTTTTTTTAATTTAAAGAAGATAGGGATTTAGTATTTCGAAGTGGGCCATATTTCTACGGATCTAGAGGATTATATCTTAATCGTTGGACCCCATATTTTGTCCCATAGTGTGATATCCCCACTGCAGTTCATGTATGGATCTACCTCCCTCACCTTCCCCTTCATTGTTGGGGGGATGATGTTCTCAAAAGCATTGGAAACTCTCTAGGAAAATATATAAATAAGTCTGAACCCAGGGCCCCAATGTTTGCTTGTGCTTGGATATGTGTAGAAGTTGACCTAGAAAAAGGACCACCAAAAGCAATCAAGCTAAAATTAGATGACTGGACCCATATTCAAAAGGTAGATTATGAAAATCTCTCATTCAAATGCAAAACATGCCATGAATATGGCCACTTTTCCAGAACAACCCAAACCAGGTAGTCGTGGAAGTAGAATCAACAAAAGAATGGCAGCAAGTAAAAAAAAAGGATAACACAAGGAGAAGCAACCCACCAGGTACCATGAATCAACCCCGTGTAAAGAACCCTACCCAAAACCCTTCTTCAGGAGCAACCTCCACAGAAACCAAAAGCAACTCAAGAAACCCTAACAATAAGATTCATGAAGAAGCATATCCTATCTCCCCCAACAAATTTGCAAGCCTGGTCAAATCTAATCCGGGAAGAGAAGATGAAGTAATGCCAGAACCAAACCCTGACTCCTCAAGCACCATTCCCCCAATGATAGAATCTCAAAACAGAGCATACAAAGGTACAAACACAAAAGATGAAGAAAGTCTCGAAAAAAAATCTAATGGATAATTTCAATCAGAACCAACATAAAGGGACCCTATTCAAGGGAAGTTTTGGCAAGCCCTTGAAGATGAGGAAATCTTAACAGAAAAAAACTAGAAGATCTAGAAGGATGACAACAAAGATGTTCGGGAAGAAGCAATAATTAAAGAAAATGCACTTGGTAAACAATCTTCAATAGAAACCTCACTTACCAATATGGGATGAAAAGGACACACCAAAGGTTCAAAAACTCAAGTCCCACCCGTCTCGAGCAGACAAGCCATCTCATCTCAAAGGAAATGAAATCTCCCTTGTGGAATTGCAAAGGATTTGACAACAAAACTAAGGTTGAAGCCCTCCAAGACCTTATCAAATCAGATAAGCCCTTTGTAATTCTCCTCCAGGAGACTAAAATGGAGGAAACAAAAGCAATTCAATCAGGAAAAAAAATTATTTCAGAACAAAGAAGGAGCAACCATCAGCTCGGAAGGAGCATCGGGAGGAATTATGACTCTCTAGAACCCAACTCTCTATGATCACGAGGTAACTCTACACTCAAAACATTGGTTACTTATGGTTCTTCGCAACAAAAAATATCATTATAAAATATCAATCATAAATATCTACATGCCAAATAGTTATATGGAAAAGATTGATTGTTCGAGATCTTTGAATTCCCTCAAAGACAAGCTAGAACGATCAACTTGTCTAATAGCTAGGGACTTTAATAAAATTACGCAAAACACATAAAAAAGAGGTGGAAATATAGTTAGAGATCCAATGAGGGAGCACATGAAGAACCTCATTACTGACTGGGATCTATTTGATGTTAAACCCCTAAAAGGAAAACACACATGGAGCAACAAGCGATCGGGGCCTTGCCATATTGTTATCTGTCTTGATCGCTTTCTCATCCATAGTAACTTCATCCTTCTCTCCCTTTATGTATGCTCCAATATCATCCCCTTCACAATATCTTATCATAAGCCCACTTCCTTGACCCTATCTCCCCCCAAAAAAGCATGGCCCCATTCCCTTCAAATTCAATCCCCTTTGGCTGCAAAACCCCTCGGTAGTCCATAAAATTAAAGAAGCCTAGAAAAATACCTTCCAAGGATCCCCTACCTTTGTCTAGGAAAGAAAAGTAAGGGTGTTCAAATAAGCTCTTAAGTCATGGGTCAAGGATTCTTACATCCCTCCAAATCAAGAAAGAACACACGGAATCAGGGAGTTTGAATCCATCCAACAAGAACTAGAAATAATAGAAGTAACAGAAACCCTTCTGTAAAAAAAGAGGGAGGCCTATCAAAACTTGCATCAAGCCTTTCAAAAGGAAGAAGAAGAATGGAGGCTTAAATCTTGTAGTCTTTGGCTTCAATTAGGGGATTCCAACACAACATATTTCCCCAAGCAGGCACAACATAGGGCAAAAAAATCACAGTCCAAAAAATACAAACAGATACAGGATAAACCCTAGAAGATTTCACCCAAATAAAGGAAGCAACTTCAAACCACTTTAAGAAACTTTACTCAAAAGAGAAGGAGGAGGATAAAGAAGACATCATGCAAAACTTGTTGAAAAATATCCTCACATGCATCACCAAGGAAGAAAATGAGGCCCTCGTCAGAGATATCAGTGAAGAAGGAATCTCCCAAGAAATTTGGAGCCTGGGCCAAGATAAGGCCCCTAGACCAGATGGTTTCTCTATTCATTTCTTCAAAGCATTTTGGGACACAATCAAAAAATATCTCAAGAGGATGCTTAACAACACCTTGAAGAAGAAAAAAGTAGGAGGAGCAACCAACTCAAATTTTTTGTCCCTGATTCCAAAAGAGTATAATCCTTCCAACGTTTCCGGGTTCAGGCCCATCTCTCTCTGTAATTCAACATACAAAATCCTTACAAAAATAATTGCAAGAAAACTCAAACCTCTATTAGGCAAGTTGATCTCAGAAAACCAAGGGGGGTTCATGGAAAATCGACAAATTGTTGACAATATCATCTTAGTACAAGAAGCCATACATATGAGTCAAAGCAACAAAGAAAGGGGCATGGTGATAAAATTAGACATGACAAATTCCTTCGATCGAGTCAAACATGCATTCATGTTCTCAATATTGAGCAAATTTGGATTCTCAAAGGAGTTTGTAGATTGGATTCAAGCATGCATTGGCTCTCCATGGATAGCCCCTTTGATCAATGGAAGACCATCCCAATTTTTTCAGGCCAACACAGGACTTCGACAAGGATGCCCCCTCTCCCCCTCTCTTTTCATTATCATGGTTGAATCCCTAAGCAAAAATCTAGAAGAGGGTCGTTGAACGAGATGCCTTCCTGTCTCACCATTGCAAGAAGCATAAAGGAGATAAATCACTCACAATTTGTGGATGACACCCTCCTCTTAGGAGCTGTGTCCTCCATCATAGCACAAAGATTCAAGAAAACACTTGATAATTTTCTTTTCACCTCAAGAGGTAAAATTAACACTTCCAAAAGTCAGATACTTGGATAGAATCTCTTGGATAATCTTAAAACAACACTCTCAAGGACGTTTGGCTTCGAGGTGAAAGATCATTGGGAATCATTCAAATATTTGGGCATGCCCATTTCTTTAAAATCATCCTCCTTGCGAACCTGGAATGAAGTCTTAGGGAAAATTACAAAACGAATTCAAAATTGGGGAGCACGTTGGCTCAATCAAACCGACAAAATTGTTCTAATTAAGGCAATTCTCTCATCTTTATCAATATATCAATGTGCAACACAGTTGGCGCCTAAAGGTGTAATCGAAAAATCTCCAAACAAATAAGAAGCTTCCTATGGGAGGGAGGTAAGACAAATACTAAGAAATGTCATCTTCTCAATTGGAAAATTGTGTGTCAACCGTATGAAAGAGGTAGACTAGCAATTAAAGATCCCATGAAGATGAACATAGCTCTGGGAACAAAGTTGGTATGGAGACTAGTCTCAGGACAAAAAGAATGGTGGAAATATGCTTTAATAGACAAATATTTTCGAGCCCCCAAAGAAATAAGTCTAGACATGCGACTCTCAAATATCAAAGCATCTCCCATTTGGAAATTAATCAAATCTGCAACCCCCTTGACTCAAGCCAAGATCTCATAGAATCCTGAAAATGGAGCCTCAATAAACATATGGATGGACAACATAATGGGTCAAGAACCTATGGGAAGAAGCAAAGCACTTCAACTACTCAAGGATTGGTGTATTCAACAAGGTCTTACAAAATTAGAGCACTTCTCACAATGGGCAAAAAAAGGGAAATGGACAAGCTGGAAGTCCCCTCACCCACTGCCCCACTTTCTCCCCTTGGTCTCACAACTGCTCCACTCCCTTGTTGGTTTCACACCTGTTGACACCACTTGAACTGATGAAAGAATTTGGGGCAACTCTGAATTCACTGTCAAGATCGACTATGAATATCTGATAACAGAATCACCTGGCCCTCCCTCCTCAAAATTATGGGAGCTTATTCGACAACCACCAAAGGTGAACACCTTTTGTTGGATTTTGGTGCATAACAAGATTTCGACAACTAAGAATTTATAGAAGCGAGGCATCGATGGGCCTTCAAGATGCGCACCATGCAAACAGGCATCATAAACCATCCATCATCTATTTTTTTATTGCAATTTTTCCAAACAAGTATGTGCACAACTGTGTCTAAACCTTTCTCATCACTATCTCCCACCAAACAATTGGCAAGATTTGTTCCTCCAATGGAAGCATAGATATTTTGGTTGCTTCAAACAAAATCCTCTCTTCACTTTGGTATGGTGATCCAGATTTAGGAGTGGAATGAACTGATTAACAGATTGAATACAATAATCACAGAGATAGGAAGAATAACACAAATATCCAGTGAACAATATCTTCTATTAAATAATGAAATAGGTTGAAACTGCAAAACTGCAGAACTGAAACTTGCTCGAATGGTGGTAGCTATCTCTAAGAAGAGATGTGGCTACTACGCACATCCGTCTGAGCATAATCGATTACAATGAGGCTCCATAGGCCCTTTTCATATTACTCATGAATGCCAAAACCCTAGACATCCAAAAACCTAACCCTAGATGGTGAATCACCAAAAGTCATGTGGGCCCTATGGGTAAGTTGGTGTAATTTGGTAGCTCAACTTCCTAGGGTCGTATCTTTTGCATACGACCTCCATTTTAGGCGCATGATAGCCCGTTGGAAAGGTCTTTCAAAGATCTACACATTCTGCCATCAGACTTTGACTCTGTCTACAGTCTAACTGTGGCGAGTAAAAAAAACAATGTTTAGGGCCCCAAAACAACCCTGGAAGTACAACAAGATGTACTTACATGAAAACATACAAAATAAGCTAGTTTGATTAGGCGAGAGGCCACCCGTATCCACCTGGAGAATGTGTGAGGCTTCAGACAACCCCATAAGTGTAGAACTCACAATTATAAAGCAGTACATAAATATGTGCTGAATAAAAAATGGACACGAGGAGCTAGTTGGAATAGGTGGGTGGCCACCAATATCCATCTTGATCAATCCTCTCCCCTTAAAAAGATATGGTCTCCATTGCGTTGAGTTCCCCCATCAAGTGAGGAAACTTCTGTTGAATTTGGCCACAGGTGAGCCACTTGCCTTGGTGTAGGAGTTGCCTTGCCTTGACAACTCGATAAAGCGTGATCCATTGTTGGTGAGTGCCCTTGACCTGTGTGTCCACTATCTGATCGGCAGATGATTGTTCCATGCAATCAGGGTTGAGATCTGTTGGTGTCAGTTGTTCGACGATCTCAGAGGTGTCTAATAATGGTGGAAAATATGGCCGAAGGAGGCCCACATTGAAGATTGGATGCAGACCAAGGAAGGGCGGAGTGTTGAGCTCAAAATCATTGCTACCCACAACCTTGGTGATAGTGTAAGGCCCATAACGAAGTGGGCGCAACTTCCGATGGGGCCTAGTGAGATGCACCTTCTGCAAATGTAACCAGACTTTGTGGACAACCTGAAACTGGTGTGGTACCCTGTGTTTATCATGGCGTTGCTTATACTTAGCATTGGATTTCTGCAAAATCTTCTGGACCTATTAGCGGATGTGTTGAATCCGCTCAATGAATCTGGTGTCTTTGTCGATCGTAGACTGATCAGGGGAAGAGTCTTTCTATGTTGTGGCAAGAGGAAGTGCAATATCAATGGGTCCCAAGGGTTGGAATCCCAGACCCACCTGAAATAGGCTATGACCAGCGGAACTATGGAGAGCCCTGTTGTAACTGTGTTGGACATATGGGAGACTCTCGTCCCATGTACGGAGATGCTTAGAATTGTACATGCACAGGATGTGCACAATCATCCGATTGACGACCTCGGTTTGGCCATCGGTTTGGGGGTGGAAAGAAGTGGATTTTGTGATTTTGGTGTCCAACAGAGACTAGAGACTCGACCAAAAGGTGTTGAGGAACCTGTTGCCTTGGTCGGAGATGATGGTCTATGGTATCCCAAAGTGAACCCAAACTCATTTGAAGAAGAACTTGGCAGTATCGGTCCCTGTGAGATTCTTCTTACAGGCAGTGAGGATGGCCATCTTTGAAAATCGATCAACGACCACAAACACACAGTCATTTTTGTGCTTATTGGATGACAAACCAGACATGTAATCCATGGAGATGGATTCCCACAACTTCTCGGGAATAGGAAGAGGGGTGTATAAGCCTTGTTTCTTGATGAATGGCTTGGCAATGGCGCATGCAGTGCAAGATCTGATATAGTTGCTGATGTCCCGTCGAATTTTTGGCCAATGAAAATGTTTCTAAAGAATGACCACAATTTTCTCTAAGCTAAAATGTCTTGCCACCCGACTGTAGTGGGATTCCCAAATCATCTTTGCACGCTCGCTTGTAGGAACACAGAGATGGCCCAGGTGGCATAAGAGTTCGTCCTAAATGTGAACAGCAGTGACAGTGGTGCATGTACCCAAGAAATGATATGTGGTGGCGAAGTCCGGATCTTGCTAGTAAAGTTGGGGCCACTTCGATGTTTCATGTCCACAGGAATAGAGCATAATGGTAAGTGCAGCCACAGGAGGCCGACTGAGGCAATCCATGACACAATTGGAGATACATGTATTATACTTGATGTTGAGATGGAACTGATGTAGGTAGGTGGACCACTTATGGTGGCGATCGTTCTGCAATTTCCCCTGTGTTTGTATGAACTGCAGAGGCTTGTGATCAGTGTGTATGATCGTCTTTGTCCCCAAATTGTAATGTTTCCATTGACGACAAGCTTGTACAATGGAATACATTTCCTTGTCATAGGTGGGGTATTTTCAGACAGTATCAAAGAGTGTCTCACTATGGTATGCCACCGGATGCTCGTGCCGAGTGAGAATTGTGCCCACAACATAGTCAGATGCATCAGTCTTAATCTCGAATGGTTGTTGTAGATCGGGCAAGGAGAGTACTGGAGCTGAGAACAAACGATGTTTCAAATCTTCAAATGCTTGTTGTTTCTCCCTCCCCCACATGAACTTGGCCCTATCACCGCCCTTGGTCACCTGGTTGAGGGCCCATGCAATATGGGAGAATCCCAACACGAACCATTGGTAAAAATTGGCGAGTCCCAAGAAGCTCTGAAGCTCGGTGAGTGTGGTCAGGTTTGGTGAGTCACGGATGACTTGGATCTTAGCTGGATCAACATGTACCCCATGCTCATCAACAATGTAGCCAAGGTATTGGACCTTGTTCATGCCAAAAGTGCATTTTTCCAAGCTGGCATAAAGCTTATGTTGCCATAGAGTGCTCAAAACCTGTTGAATATGAAGCATGTGCTCCTCCCACGTTCTGCTGAAGATGAGGATGTCATCCAAATATACTACCACAAAAGAGTTGGTGGAGGGTCTCAATACATCGTCCATCAATCGCATGAAAGTAGTTGGTGCATTTTTCAAGCCAAAGGGCATGACTAGCCATTCGTAGATACCTTCTTTAGACTTGAAGGCTTTCTTCGAGACATCAGTTAGTTCGATGGGAACCTAGTGGTAGCTAGACTTCAGGTCAATTTTGCTAAAGAACTTTTCCCCCTTGAGTTGGTCAAGAAGGTCATCAATCCTGGGAATGGGGTAGCGGTTCCTGATTGTGATTTTGTTTAAGGCTTCGTAATCAATGCAGAGTCGCCAAGTCTCATCCTTCTTCTGCACCAGTACAATCAGGCTTCTACAAGAGGAGGAGTTGGGTCTGATGTGCCCCTTTTGAAGAAGCTCTTGGATCTGACACCTGATTTAGTCATTCTCCATCAGCGAGCATCGATAGACTAGTCCATTAGGTAGAGGTGCGTCGGGGGTCAGATCAATTGGATGCTTGACTTGACAGTGTGTCGGTACCCCTGTAGGTGAGACGAAGATGTCTCTGTATTCTTCCACGATCCCGTCCACTTGGTTCTGCTGTAAATATAGGCATTGTGTAGAGGTCACAGATGTGGCGACGACCTTCTGCTTACTGTGAGCACGAATCACAAAGAAGATAAACTTCCTGGTCTGTGAAATGACCTTACTGCATTGCTTAGCAGAGATTAAAGAAATAGCAGTAGGTGGTGCCACCTCTGGGATCCTATACAATTATCTACCCAAAGTAATAATAACACTGCAGGGTCTAGACTCATACACAACATGACGCTTCGAAAAATATGGTAGTCCTAAAAGAACATCACAAACTTTAAGGGGAGAAATATCACATAGTAACTCATCTTTGAAAGGCTTGATGTCGTAGGAAGATGACATTGTTGGTTGACATGAAGATCTCTTCCTTGACGAGGCCAACCGATGGTGTAGGGCTGTGAGTGCGGTGTCGTTGGCAGGTTCAACCGCTTGATGACCTCTACTGAAATCAAGTTCTTATGACAATTGTCTACCCAAGGTACTAATAACACTGTGGGGTCTAGACTCATACACAACATGATGCTTTCAAAAATATGGTTGTCCTAAAAGAACATCACAAACTTCAAGGGGAGAAATATCACATAGTAACTCGTCTTTGAAAGGCTTGATGTCGTAGGAAGATGACATTGTTGGCTGACATGAAGATCTCTTCCTTGACGAAGCCAACCGATGGTGTAGGGTTGCGAGTGCGGTGTCGTTGGCAGGTTCAACCGCTTGATGACCTCTACTGAAATCAAGTTCTTATGACTACCTCTGTCGACAATGAAATGAATTAGAGCCCCCTTGACACACATATGCGAGTGAAAGAGGCATTCCTCTTCCTCTGGTTCTTCTGGTTCGCTTGGACAGACTTTGGTGGTAGCGATCGTGGCACTGGGTCAACATCGATAATCTGCTTCCCTCCTTCTGGATTTGACTCGGAATTAGAATTAGCCTCTGACTCGAAAGCCTTCAGCTCAGCCACGAGGGACTTCTTGGAGTGGCATTCATCGATGTTGTGCCAAGGACTTTTATGGTACTCACACCATTTTCCCGTGCCCTTCTTCGTCTTCTCGTTGCCCTTCTTGTGTTGTGGCTTGAATGGATTGTCCTTAGGGGGGGCATCTCAACTCGGTCCCCTGCTGTGTGCGTTGGGGTTTCCTTTGCCTTGCTTCGGTTGTGAGGGGTTTGCAAATCTAAACTCTCATTGTTTCTGCTTAAATTTATGCTCGGTCTTGACAACGTATCTATAAGTTGTGCCCAATGAGGCGATGTCCAGGAACTCCATTTTTGTTTGAATGTATCTATGCAAACAACCATGGTGTTTGAGCACCATATGATGCTCAAAATATTTGATACCCAATCTGGTAAGTAGGGTATGGAAAATATTGGTGAACTCTGGTACTGTCTGGTCCCTTTGTTGACGTAGGGTGGTCCATCTGGTGTAATGGTCCTCGTAGCTTCCTACATGGTAGTAGTGTTCTTTTATGGCGTCCTGGAAGGAATCCCATGTAGGGGCCACCACTAAAATTGTAGATTCCTCCACGGCCCTTTGCTCAAAGTAAGTATCCCACCAATCTTTAACATGGGGAACGACCTTGAGGAGTGCAAAAGTGATCTTTTCCTGATCAAAAAAATTGTGGATGGAAAAATATCCTTCGAGCAGATTCAACCATTTATCTACAACATTTGCATATATCAATCCTTCAAATAATGGAATATCAAAATTTACTTGTACCTTGAAGGGGGTTTCATGGCCGCCTGATAAAGATGCTTCTCCCGTGGGTAATTGTCGAAGGATCTGCGCAAAGTTGTCCATCATTTCATTCCTTTGTCGTGCGAGGGATTCCTCGAGCAACATTTTAGTAGGATATCCTGCTCCATCATCTTTCTTTTCATCTCCCATGGGTTGTTGTCGGGCTCGGCGCGACCGATCTGGTAATGGCTCGATTGGTTAGATTCTCAACTTCTTGTATCTAGACCTTGTCAAGGACATGCACAAAAATAAATAAATGAAGAGCAGACCGCTCTAATACCACCGATCCAGATTTAGGAGCAGAACGAACTAATTAACAGACTGAATACAATAATCATAGAGATAGGAAGAATAACACAAATATCCAGTGAACAATATCTTCTATTAAATAATGAAATAGGTTGAAACTGTAAAACTGCAGAACTGAAACTTGCTCGAATGGTGGTAGCTATCTCTGAGAAGAGATGTGGTTGCTACGCACATTCGTCTGAGAAGAATCAATTACAATGAGGCTCCATAGGCCCTTTTCATATTACTCATGAATTTCAAAACCCTAGACATCCAAAAACCTAACCCTAGAAGGTGAAACGCCAAAAGTCATGTGGGCCCTATGGGTAAGTTGGTGTAATTTGGTACCTCAACTTGCTAGGGTCGTAACTTTTGCATACGACCTCCGTTTTAGGCGCGTGATAGTCTGTTGGAAAGGCCTTTCAGAGATCTACATATTCCTTCGTTAGACTCTAACTCCATCTACAATCTTACTATGGCAAGTCAATAAAACAATGTTCAAGGATCCAAAACAACCTTGGAAGTACAAGAAGATGTGTCGACATGAAAACATGCAAAATAAGTCAGTTGGATTAGGCGAGAGGCCACCTGTACACCATCGAGAGTTCTCTCATTGGCATGTAGCCTTCTCTCTGATGTAATGTGCGCCAAATACAAAAACACAAATTCCCTTATTAATATTGATTGATTAGAAAAATATTGGGTCAACAACATTCTTAGTTCAAGATTCTTCCATCTCCCTAATGCTCTTCCAACCTCCATGCACACCCAACATTGGAAATTGAGACTCTCTGAGCAAGAATTTTCCCACTAGAGGCAAAAGCAAGCAAAAACTACCTTATTATTTGGAGCATCAAAAGGAAATCTAGGGGCAACAGGTGTCGGGGGTGTCACTTATGATCCCAGACGACAAAAAGAACATCAATTTTCATGGGATTAGGACATAAAATTAACAATCAGGCATAATTTATGGAGGCTTACAAAGGATTGTCCCTAATTCTTGGAAATAAAATGTAGAGCATCATTGTGCTAGGAGAATATGAGACAGTAATCAAAAGTATACGAGGCATCAATCACCAAAACAACTCCACTCTACAATGCATCTATAAAAAATAAAACAAGAAGAAAGCATATTCATAAATGTAGAATACTTCCATATTCTGAGACAACACAACCAGGAAGTAGATTGGTTGGATAAGGAAGCCAAGCTCATGAATCAAGGAGAACTAAAAAACAATGAGGTAACCCTCACGAGCTACCGCCCTTAAGCCAAATGAATAAAAAGAATCTCACGATCCTCTCCAAACGCATAAAAAAAAAACCACAAGTTGAATCACATGGGAAAAATAGTAAATTGAACCTGGGCATTAGTGGAGGACAAATAACACACTTAAAACATTTTCCTAAAGGATGTGAAGTGACATCCCTTAACTCATATAGTCACAACATCTTCACATTAAACACAAGATACAGTCTTACACCAACTTACGACATCATTCATCTTAGTTGGTGGCTGAAATCAAACTTCCACCAGCATGTTTTTACTCAGCAAATACAACTCCTCCTCGCATGTGGGACAATCACTCCAACCAAATTCATGATGAGGAAACCATTCAAACAGGTTAACCAAGTCGTACATTCGATTACGATAATGCAAAAGACACCATCATCCCTGAGGATGTTGCGAGACTTCACACGAAGGTCAAGATTCAACAAATACAACGAGTCACAGATGATAAAGCATAGACGCCTAAAGTTTCTAATTACCCATATCATTGTTTCCTCCAAGCGTTCTCATCAACAAGTTCAAGGAAAATGTGGCACGGTGAGAGACTGGAATGCGATTGCATCCCCTGCGAACTTGAGGCCACGAAATTGAAAGTTGAGCAGTCACAACATGAAATCGATGAGCTTAGAACCACTCAAGCACAAATCAGACAATCGTTGCAGGCTAACGAGGAGTGTCAGCATCAAGGACAAATAATTATACTCAGGAGGCTCAACAGGGAAACCCAACAAATTCATAGATTAGAAAGGGAAAGGCAAGGACAAAAAAATGTTGTTCACACTCAACTAGATCCCATTCCCTCGGTTGGCTCCCGGACGTCTTGTGAAATGGAGCAATTCGTTCATCAACAACCCACATCAAGCCTCTGGAATGTGTAATGTTCCTTAGCAATTTCGGCTAGGAACTAGGGTTTGATGTTGTTTGATTTTTGCAGGTTGTGATTATAGAAAGATGTGTTGAAGAGTTTTTCTTGGATTTTTATTGCATTGAAGACATAACAATGGGATTGAAACACTGTCCATGGAAAGAAAGACATAAACAAGACAGTAAGCTTCAGATATGATCTTTATTTAATATTAGAAGAGATCCTCATACATGGATCTGTAGATATTGTACAATATAGAAGATATAGAGACCCTATGTCTTCACCCACTGAATATAGTTGGTTATAAGATTAATTTCTTTCCCTTCCTAAATAGAATCCTTCAGATCTTTGCTGGTACAGCCCTGGATGGATGGATCTGGAACTGGTACGGCCTTGACTGGCTCGTGATCAGGGGATCAAATTTTGCTCAATTTTCAAAGTGCTCGGAAGGTGACGAAAATAGTGCCATTGCGTCCGTCTCGTCTTCCTGATTCCGGAGATATATTTACTTTCACAAACGGAGTCCGTATGGAGGAGATATCGCGATCCGTCCGCCAAGCCAAACAGGCAAAAATTTGGGATGATGACTGTACCTGTCTGTACAGTCTGTACGACCACGTGGTAGGGCCGTACCATCATGATGACGTGGCAGGTGGGTGACGTGGCACGTTTTCGTTGGTTGATATTGGTGAGTAGCATGATGACACGTGTCTGTTTGGGCGAATAATATGAGGACACGTGGCCCAACCCGAGGGCGCCACGTGTCTCTCATTCGTTGGTCATTATTTTCATATATAAAAGTTTATTGGGAGTCCGTGGGGTTCGACCCCCGGACCTCCCCTCTTGTAAAGACTTTATATTACTCCGCTAGCCAACATACCGCCACTTGTCCCTTGTTAGAAATGCGGGCTACATTACATTTATGTTTACATTATGTGTTATATGGAAAAGGGCGCGGGCCGGGGCTTAAGCCCCGACCCATGGTTTCATTACAATACACATGACCGTATATATGTTGGCCCGGGATTGTTGGCGCGCGCGCGCGTTTAATTGTTTTGGGTTGCAATGTATTACATTGCATATATGTATTCCATATTATATTTAAAATTGCACGCGGGGTATGAACTTTAACCTTTGGTTAATGCGTGGATATAACCCGTGGTTTGGTCGATGTAATAACCGCGCGGGAGTTTTAAAACAGATTAACCACTTTTATGCCCAGCCTTTGGTCCCATGGCCATATGCCCGTGTGCCGAGGCGGTTAGGGGCTGGAGGCGCCTTAACCGTCCTACGGTTTGCACCGTTGGCGCGGTTGCGCCCGGTGCCAAGTTTTTACGCTTAAATGAGTGTGTGAGCCAGGTTTGAAGCACAAGGGTGCGATTTGTAGAACCAGAGACAACAAAGTTGAAGAGGGAGATTTCAAGAAGGCTATCTTCTTCATTTTTCGACGGTTTCAGGTGCCGAAAGAGCCCAGACAAGGGTTTTGGGACGCTGCAAAGACATTGAAGCAGTCAGTTTGTCATTTTGAGCATTGTAAGGCATGTTTTTGAGCACTTTGAGCAATTTAATAATAACGATCCATTGGAAGCTGGACCAAGAGATGTAGCCCGGAGTGGGGTGAACTCCTTTATCAAGTTGTTGTGTTTATGTCTGATGTTCAATGTTTTTATGCTGCTGTCTATGTGTATTTCTACATAAATAATCCTTAACTATGTGTTGCAAATTGATCCGGTTGCTTTAAACACATAACATTTCACTTGCAACATTTATTCAAGTTTTTCAAGTCTTCTTCATTTTTAGATCAAGTTGGTATCAGAGCACTGGTTTTGAAGACTTGATTGTTTGCAAGTTTTATTTCTGATGCTCACAAGGTTGAAACTCACACGAGGAGAAGGTCAACTTGTGGAGCCAAGTTCTTATCC